>JAJJWW010012026.1:0-73327 GCA_023531295.1 Papaver armeniacum | reverse complement strand
GAGAGATCTTAACCGATTTCGATGGTATCTACACCGTTGTGTTCATGAGAAGTCCCCAGTCCTTCCTCATCGTGTGATAACTGACAACTGAGTCATTGAACCCCGCGCGATCGTTTGCTTCTACCATCTTGATGTCTGGGTTGAAGAATGAAACTTGGAATTAAAAATTGATATTGTAATCGAGGGATTAATCTCCCACTGTGGTCGCTAATTGTTTGTGGGTGAAAACCGTTTCTGCTGATTTCGGTAATTTCGTGTATGTGCGGATGAGAAACGAATCTAAACCCAAAACAATGTACTGCACGGGAGTACTGTTGATTCGAGAGATCAATATGTACAATCTTGGCCTAAACCAAGAAATGGTCGTTCTAGGCTTGCTTCGGTCACAAAGTGAAGGAGAAGGGTTGGTCTTAGGGAGGGAAGCGAAGAAATTGTTGAGGCCAGAATAATTGATTCTGGAAGTGTGGGTGTTTGCGACTTGTATCCGAAAGTTGAACTGGCATGCTGAATGGAAAGCTACCGTGTGATTTCTGGATGTGTATTGTTCCCCTGACCAAAACTTGTTGTTTGGTGGAAATAGGTGAAACCTATTTACAGTAAAAACTCTATATATTAATAATTTTGGGACTTCACAAAATTATTAATATACGGAGTTTATCAATATAGGGAGGTATGGCAAAAAAATATTTTATTTTTTTAATTTAAAGTATGTAAATAATAATGGATGTGGATGTCTTCGTTAATCATTCAAATGAGCAACAAGTTGTATATGCTTAACGGAAGAACAAATCATCGATGGAGGTAGACAAGAAGTAGAGGGAGAGCATCCTGATGATGGTAGTACGGAGATACAAAAAGTTTCATGCCAAGAAGCTTTAAACATGCACGACAAGTTGGAATGTTTTGGCTTCAACATGAAGTTGCATCCTTTTCTCAAACATGCCAAAAGATGCAATAACAATCCAAAAAGTTACATTCTTTTCTCAAACAACTGTAGATAAGTGATTTTAGTTCATCTAAATTTTTATGTAACGTGATGTATAAGTTTCCAATAATGATGGTTATATTAATATATGGAGGTAAGTTCCTTATGGAGGGACTATAAAAATCTATTAATATTAAAATATGGAGGTTATTACTATTTATAAATAGCTCGAGTTAGGACTATGATTTTTTATTAATATATAGAGTTTATTAATATATAGAGTATCAATATATGGAGTTTTTACTGTATACAATTCGTAATAAAACGTACCCTAGCTTCGAAAGAAGTGAAAGCGGTTGAGTGGTGGAAAAAAGTGGTAACGGGTAACGCCTGGAATTGATGTTTCCATAATGAGGGTACGTTTCACCACTTATTTCTTGCCATTACTAACCGCCTCACTTTTATGACACTTTCTTGTAATGGGCATATTGCACGCCGCACGCTGTAAACTGCCAGACCAATACCCTGATGAGATCCCCCTAGTTTGTGACATGTTTTGATGTCTCGAGTGTTTTCATTGGAAAACATGTAGCATGTTGCTATGTGTGGCAAGTTAAAATAGAGAGGCTTGCCGGTTCAGTGACGACCTTCGACGGCCGAGATTTTGCATCTCGGGAGGAAGGGTGGCCGTTGACCGTGGCTACCTTTCGTTGGTAGCCAGTGGCGTGGCCGTGGTGTTGGCATGGCTTGCGCATGCCTTCGGCGTGGCCAAATTAGGGTTTGGCACAAACCATGGAATTTGGCATTGCGACCAAAATTTGCCACAAGTTTGGTGGCGAACTGGTACGGCTGAGATCTGCATCTCAAGAGGAAGGGTAGCCGTTGATCGTGGCTACCTTTCGTTGGTGGTCCGAGGCATGGTATCATGACTGGCATGGCTTGCGCATGCTTTTTGGCACGATGACCAAAGAATTGGCATCATAGCTAATTTAGGGTTTTGTAGCACAAACCAAGGGATTTGGCGTTGTGGCCAAAATTTGCCACAAGTCTTGTGGTTTGGTGGCGAATTTGGACGGCTGAGATTTGCATCTCAGGAGAAAAGATGGCCATTGATCATGGCCGCATCTTGTTTGCATAGCAGTATTGGAAACATGCTAGTGGTATGCCAGTGATGTAGCCATGGCATAGCGGCATGCTAATGGCATAGTCGTGGCATGGTGCCATGCTAGTAGCCGCGGCATAGCGGTATGCCAGTTGCGGCGTGGCCAAAAGCTAAAATTGGGGTTGTGGAAGAATTAGGTAGCAACTTGCCCAAATTAGGGTTTGGCATGTCGAAACCCTAATTAGTGCATGTAGTATGCGCGTGCGGCATGTTGGCGCATTTTTGGGAAACTAGCGTGTTTTGGGAAGATATCGTGTTTTGGGAAGCTAGCTTAGTATAACGACCTCTTTTGAGGATGCGGCAGGTTTGGAGCAACCTGATTGGTCGATGGGAAGTGGGGCCAGCATGCTAGGGCGTGGCCACACTTCCAACGCGCGATGGAGGTTTTGAAGCGACCTGATTGGTCGATGGAAAGAGGGCCAGCATGCTAGGGCGTGACCGCACTTTTAGTGGGATGTGAAGGATTTGGTTGCCTATCTTGGTTAAGCACGATTTCGACCAACAGGGTCTAGTATACTGCGCGAGCCGCGAAACCCTAATTTTGCAAAATAGTCGGGTTTATGAGTTCTTTGTGAGTCATCACAATAATTGGCGGATTTTGTATACTTGCCACACAAAATCTTTATCTACGAGAATGCGAGTGTGTGCTTTCGTCTGGGAGTATTTTTGTACAATGGCCTTAACTTTGGTACTTGGAGGTTCATGCTACTCCGTTGCGAGTGAACATAAATCCGTCATGCCATACCGATTTAAGGGTTCTGTTGGGGAACATAGCACAGGAAAGTACTCAGAGCGTCTAGTATTGACGAGATGCCAGAATTTACAGAGTGTTATGGATAGAAGTATATTGAGCGTCTCAATAAGTGTGTCGGTAGAGAGGTTAGTATTCGTAGCACCGCTTCCTTGCAGAGTGACGTCACATCTGATACAAGGTTTTACGATTTTAACCCTACGCTAAAAACCACCATCAACAGGTGTATAAATTAAATGTTTGAACCGTAAATCAATTTATTTGAAAATAAAGTTTTGAAAATTTACGGTTGATAATGGTTGATACAAATACAAACCGTTACTACATTACGGTTGATAAGTTATAAGTCGTGGAAATTTTTGGAGACATGCAGGAAGAGTTACGGTTCGTAATGGTGGTGTCGACACCAACAGTAAGTGAAGTTACGGTTGCAAAAAGAATTGCAACCGCACTTTCATTCTCAGATTTACTAATCTACGATTGGTAATTGAACTCTTATTGGCGGTTACAAACCGTAACAACATCAAAATGTTCAATTACGGATCGTAATTGAATTAAAATCAACCGTAACTCACATGAACCCAGAATTTGGAATTTCAATTTTCATCTGAAACCCTAATTCTCGATAGAAATTTAACCTAAATCGAACAAAATTAACTAAACCCTAACTGGGTTTTCAAAACATACCTCATATACAACTCAATCGCGTTCATTTTTCGAGCTTTAATGGAGTTGTCTATGGAGGTGAAGAGAAGATGAAAAAGATGACGGTTTTAAAGATAGTGGAGGACAATACTATCTTTCCATTAAAATCTATAAGGGTAAATTAGGTCATTTAAAGTTAAAAGCCTAAGCTAGACAATTTACACTACCATTATGGTTTCTTCAGCCCCTATAACAGTTCACTATAAATTAGATAAAAAAAATCTAAACGTCGTAATCTCATTTTGCGATATTCAAAATATTTCGGCGGCCTTTGGCCGCATTATCCCGGTCACAACAAATTAGCCCTACTCTAGGTCAGATCTTGTTGGGTTCGTCCCTGATTCTAACCCAATTTTCCAACAATTACACCGTATGATGGTCCGTCCGTAAAAACCTTCTTGTCACCATATCTCCACAAAAGAAACACATAATAGGTGGTAGCAATTATCCAGCTAGATATGATCTCAGAAAACCTGTATTTTCATCCCTACACAATCATGGAAAAAATACATAAACAATTTATCAAACATCAAAACATGTCATTTTAATCTGGATGACAATATTAACTAGTTTCGATTAGTTTGGGGATTGAACCAGTCATGTTTGTGTTGTTGTTTTATGGATGGGTTTAAAACCAACATTGTGATGTGTATAACACAAGAATGTTTGTATCCAAGTCCCATCCCACTTCCTCCTTTCACAACCAGGCGAGATTGGGGCATACCCAAACTAATCGGGGTATACCCAATAAGACAAAATCTGGTCATTATGAAGTAAAACCAAGCCGCCCCTTAACCTTGTATTTTCTAAATGGCTAATATACCCTTGTTTAATTAACACTAAAAAACTGATTAGCTTAATTAATTGAGTTTAAATTAAAACTTTTGAAATCATGAATTTAAGTTATGAAATTTTTTTTTTTGATTGAACTCATTTGGGAAGATTTTTGATGAATTTTTTTTCTTTCGAGAATATTTTTTTCTACGGAAATGAAAGCATAACACTTCTAAAAAGAGGATTGCAAAGATGGGTATGAAATCATACTCAGAATTAAAGAAGAATTCAACACTTTCAGTTTTGAAACTATCAAAATTCTAAGTAGGTCGACGAATGAGGAACATGCCGACTAACTTTGGCCTAAGGTCTGGGATGAAGAACATGCCGACAACTTATGGCCAAAGGTCGATGAATGAAGAAGATGCCGACTTTATTATTTTTGACACACAGAGACCGTTGTAAATGCTTCACTAGTCGGCATCTTGTTGATTTCTTATCTTGCATGCTATCTTATAGTCTAAAGATCGAAAAAAATACCCCCGCCGACTATAGAATTTTGACATACTGAATAAAAATGATTAGTCGGCAAGGTATTAATTTCATAACTGCCGATTGAACTATAGTCGACAAGGTATAAGGATGAATATCGTCTTGAGCTAAAAATATAGTCGCGGTGTATAAGGTTGAATACCGTGCCGACCCTATAACTATGATTTCAGAGATGAAAATTCGGCACGGTATTCAACCTTATAACCTGCCGACTATATTTTAGTCGGCAAGGTCGACAAAAAAAATCTTACCGACTTTTGATCCATTTTGATTCTTCGTTTTTTTTTTTTTTTTTTTTTTAAAATCTCATCATGTATGGTTAGAGTTTTGAAGAAAGATTTTGAAATTTTTTTGAATATGTTTTAGTCGGCATGGTTTTTTAGTATGGACAATTTGGTCTTTTAACACTTTTTAGACACCCCTAAACATAGTAGTTGGAAATAAAATAGATATACCCCAATCTCGGCAGGTTTCACAAGCCTTTCATTATTAAAGATCACTTCTATGTCTATGTAAAAGAAAATTCAAACAAATTTGTCTCATGCAGCAGTAGTCTAGTCTGTTTCAAGGGAACATGTTTGTAGTTTTATCCAAGGATGGTGGTGGGTCTCATGGTAAAAAATCCACTCATGTGCTGTCTTTTCAAATCAAACTCCACATAAACATATATGGGTTTGTTTACAATAAGCCGAAATGGAAAGGTCTAAATTCTGTTTCTCCAAAATGGAAAGGTCGTCAGTAGGATGGTTATTATATCGTTCTCTATTGTTACTTCTGTAACAATTATTTTATTCGAACAATGACAAGTTTAATGATTAATAAAGAGAAGAATAAATAAACATCATATTTTTAATTTAGAACCATAAAATTCAACACTACTGCATCATACTATTTTTAAGTAAAAAAAGAAATACGATTAAATATTAGTACTAAAACTACGATCCCCATAAAACTAAACCTAGAACAGCAAACTGACTACTAAGAAAAAGTAAAAAAGAAAACATCAAAATGACACCCAAAAGTTCACATTTCCCCACTTATCACACTCCACAAAAGTTCGCATTTTCCTACCATTACCCTTCCTTCAATATTTTTCTTCAAACTGGCGGATCTCTGTCCTCGCAGATTATGGCCGTGACCGTAACCAATAAAACAACAAAGCATATGGTAGAGTGCACGTACATTTCCTTAACCAGATAGACATTATATGCTGATGTAAAAGCTGCAAGCGTCCCCTCAGTAAAACCACTATAATCAGCTCTAAAGTAAGATGCTGCTTGTGATACCAAAGCTATGAAGATACTGGCAATGAATGCCAAAGGGGTTGGTGATTTAAACTGGGTAAGAGGGTTGGATAAAGCACCGAGAAATATGATAGTCATATACCTAGGGAATCTAGTTTGAAAGAAGTTCCACTTACTAACACACCCCATGATACGGATAAAAAGTCTTTCATGTACTCTACAGACCGACCCAATGAACGTAAAAAGAACTATGAAGATGATCTCAATATTATGAACATGAAAATTTTTGGGCTCATCACTTCCACAGATCTTGTCTAATCCTTTCATCCACAAATTTCCAGCCTTATGAGTGAAGTTTTTGAACTGATCAGCCATGTGTTGTCCAAACGGTGGTCTATCGGCTACAACCTTGTCTCCTTGAAATTTCCAGCCTAGATACAGACAAAAACCACATTAGCAATTACAAAAAAGAACCGGTATTTTTTCTTCCCCTACACAGAAAAAATAAATAAATCACACGTTAATAATATATAAATCACTTTAAACAAAAACCTCAACCCAAAAATAAAATTCATGCCAATATAAAAATCACATGTTTGTATTTCTTATGTAAACTCTGAAAATCACCATAAGAAAACAAGCGCTATTGTTTCATTTTCTTTTTCTGTGTCTTTTATAACAAAGTGAAAAGAGAACCTCATGAACACACCTGGACACTAAACAAAGATTTAAATCTGAAACTTCAAATTCAACAGAAAAAGAAAAGCAATCAAACGGGTATGACATCTATTTCCCAAGTTTTAAATCCATGAAAAACAGAGATATATCCGGGAAAAAAGCACTTCGCTCTGCAACTAGTCTACAAAAAAGATCAAGAATCATTACACCAACACAACATCACTGGAGACAATCAACGTCAAAAACAAGGACTTAGAAAATTCAAATAGGATTCCATATGTTGTTTCGACTATGTTTAACGATTGGTTTCATGGTATATACACTAAAACAAGACTAGTACATAATAAATGAAATAAAAAATGATGATAAGAATTCTACGAAACAAAAATGTAAAAAAACAGATCAGGAGAAGAAGAAGAATAGAACGAAAGAAAGAAAAAGAGCTATTGCTTCATATTTCTCTTTCAGAGTCTTTCCCTCATGGGTTTAACTTTAATCTCCCCTTCTCTTTTGATGATTACTTCATAGAAACATAAAAGATTAAGAAAATGAAACTAATTAAGAAAACAACATTGAACTTATGTTTTACTGATTCTTTATAAATAGAAGAGTTTGATCATTAGTTTTCACAAACCCTCTGATTACTTAATATCAAATAAAAAGATTAAAATAATGAAACTAAAAAAATAACAGAATCTATATTTTTTTTCATCTTTAAATAACAAGGTTTGATCATTAGTTTTCACAAACCATAGCTATTAGATGACAACTCCATATTTTAGATTTGTTGCTTAAAAAGAAAAACAAGACTAGTACGATAATAGATGAAATAAAAAATATGATAAGAATTCTACGAAAGCAAAATGTAAAAAAGCAGATCATGAGAAGAAGAAAAATAGAACAAAAGAAAGAAAAAGAGCTATTGCTTCATATTTTTCTTTCAGTGTCTTTCCCTCATGGGGTTTCACTTCCATCTCCCCCTTCTCTTTAGATTAAAACACCAACTTATTATTTCTATGATAATAAACAAAAATGACAAAAATGATCTACTGAAGAAAAATGTTCTCAGCTCATAAGAGAAGGAGAATCTACTGAAAAAAAAATGTAAAAAAAATAGATCAGGAGAAGAAGAATAGAACAAAAGAAAGAAAAAGAGTTATTGCTTCATATTTCTCTTTCAGTGTCTTTCTCTCGTGGGGTTTCACTTTCCTCTCCCCCATTCTCTTTAGATTAAAACACCAACATTATTTCTATGATACTAATAAACAAGTATACCTGAGTATTGATGTTAGGATTAGCTACTGGATCAGCCATGGTGAAATGAGTTGAAGACTAGACAAGACTGTTTTCTTTCTCTCTCTACTTTCTTTCTTTCTCTCTAGGTTCTTACTCTCGATTGCACACTCTCACTTCTTTCTTACTCTTGATTAGACACTCCTCCTCCACCTACTGCTAGTATATATAGGGTCTCAAAAGAATCGAAACCCTAAAAGACCTCCCACCCTAGTTATGGATTCGAATTTTTACGTATTACCATTACCGTTATCGCATTAAACAGTGAGAAAAGGCATAGTTTTCTCAATTACTACCATTCTAGTCCTATTCGGGTTGCACGCAAGCTCCATTTCTTGAGCCGTGTCCGCGTCCGACTCGCGGCGGACACGAGACGCGTGTGGGACGCTGACGCGACGCGTGTCCGACGCACCAATTTGCGCGTCCTGCGCGCGTCTGGTTTGGACGCACAGATGACGCGTGTTCGACGCATTTTTTTTCATTTTCATATAAGTTAGTTCCTTTATTTTTACTATTATTAACCAAATGAAGAAAAACAAACTTTTAGATCAATAATTTAGGTCTTTATTAGTATTTTGTAATTGGAAATGACATCACGTATACCCTTAGTTGGACATGTGTTGATCTAAGAATGCATTTTGATTGTGCTATGTGTTTAATAGCGACTGATTATTTGACATTCGGCTTGTATAAACAAACGATATCTTCTTTCCTTTTGAAATTTATATATATGTAGCATCATTTTTTAATTTTTAGGGTCGAAATACTTGACTTTGCTGTATAAATACATGATTATATATATAAATAATATATAAATAAAATATGTATATACGTGTCCGCGTCCTAATTTTTTGAAAATTTTGTAGTGTCCGCGTCAGCATCGTGTCGTGTCCGCGTCTGTGCAACCCAGGTCCTATTATTCATTTATGTGCAACAAGGTAGCACTACTATGAAGCACGGATACTGATACGGGGATACGTATACGGGGATTCGTCAATTTTTAAAAAATGGGGATACGGGATACGTTGGGATACGTGTATTAATTAAAAAATATTTAATTTATTAATCGTGAAAAGAATCACATAAAGTAAGAAAATTCTAAAATATTATCTGGAATATTAAAAAAATAAATAGATAAAAACTATCTAAACTCTCGCTGACCCATCACTCATCAATATTGAATAAGAATGTTAGGGTTAGACATTTATATACTGCTTATATAGAATAATTTTTGATAAATACGAATATATTACATATCTAAAAAAATTTGACATATTCTGTATATAAATATTTGGCAATATATATATATATATATATAATATAATATATATCTTATACTATAAGAAGTGTCCCCTCTAGAGTATCCGAGAAGTATCCCAAAAGTATCCCCTACCCTTTTCGTAATTAATAAAAAGGGACACTTTAAACGTCAAATAATGCTCAGATCTGTTGGATTAAAAGTCAAATAATGCTCAGATCTGTTGGTAGAAAACACAGTAGACATAAATATGTGCGAAAAACGAGTCTAAGAACAGATCTGCTTGCGTTTTTAAATAAAATTTTCGAGGTTGAGGTCAGAAGTCACGGAAAAGATAAATCTTTTACCGGACAAGGTCCCTGTTTTAGCGCCAAATTGTGAACACGTGAATCGGGTTTCTATTCCACGTGATCACAAACAATCTTAATAAGAATTGAATACGTGCACCGAGGTGTGAGAAGTGTATAACAAGCCTGCAGGTAGATGATAATTCATAGATTCCAAACCCCTCTAGTTTGTCATGATCTCATCATCAACCCCCAAGGCGATAGGTCTGAGATACGTGTATGTAAATGAAACTCTCAGTGCGAAAGATAAAAGAGACAAAGGTTTACGTGGTTCAGCACTAAGGCCTACATCCACGGTCCTCGAGGAGATTTACTATGAGATAAACAATTACAAAGATGATCGCAAGATCTTGCGATCATCGACCACTTGAGCTAGAGCTCTCACTTACTTCTCCCTATTCTCTCTCCTCTCTCTCTTTCTCGATCCCCCTCTCAGTGGAGGGGGTATACATATTTATAGCTGGATCGGGTGGGTCCACTGACAATGAGTTGCCGAGATCTTATCTTCTTGTACTCCGTGCGTAATCCGCGGCTTCTATGTCACCCGCGGCTTCTACCGCATCCCGCTTCTACCGGGTCCGCGGACTTCTATGTTAACCCTCGTTTCCTCCGTTGGTCGCCCAACACGTGTTCTCCGAGCCGCATTAAATGCGGTGGTTGGGGCGGTCCGGGCCCGTGCCGAGTGGTGTCGGTCCTCTTGTCACGTCCTCGTGTCGGGCCGGACTACCTCCCGATCGTTGATCATATCTTACCTCGTGATGGGTTAAAGCCATCCCTTGGTACTATGCGGACTACCTATCTCGGTGCTCCTTCATTTTCGACCGTCGTGGTCTTGACAAATGGCACGTTGTCTAAGTGCCACGGATGCCCCTATGTGTCATCCTTTGAGTAATGGCCTCCACGTGGACTCTGTTAGTACACGTGGCGATGGAGATAAATAAGTGCACTTACAATTTGCCCCTCTTCTTGCGACTGGGCGTTTAGCTTTTGTTGGAAGAAGAACCGTGTGGTACGTTTTTATCTCCCTCATAACTTCTCCTAAAAAGGTGCTACCTGCATTTATTGTGCACGTTTCCCACGTCCGGCCATAACTGCCCTTGGGGTAGTGGACGGTTTCTTCTGGTTCTATATATAAACAAGAGAAGAGTGAGAGAATGTGACTTTAATTCACATTCTCTGTTTTATTCTCTGTCCTTTTGTCTTCATCTTCTTAACTTCCTCTGACACCATTGTTGCCGCCGTTGTCGCTGCCGTGGTCGTTGTCGCCGCCGTTGTCGTGGTCGCTATTGTTGCCGCCACCTTCGTTGTTGTTGTCGATTCATTCTGCGTGGTTCGTGTATGATCTTTTATCCCGTTTAATCACCATCCCCGAGTCCTGTCGAATTTCGATCTTCTCGGTGATGCGTTGATGACGAGTTTAAGTTTAAGTATACCCCGGGATTTGAGAGTTAATGCCACCGAGTTGGGTGTTTCGTCTCGTCATGCTTTTGATTTTATTTCTTCTTTCGAGTTTGGATGATAGTCCTGATAGTTTAAGCAACTCATAGGTGAAACCTAGGGTTATCTTCTTTTGTACTCACGTTCTTGAGATTTTCTTGATTTTTGATCTTTCCCCGCCTCGATTTGAATTCCTATTCGTGTTTGTGCTCAGAGATATGTCCGATCATCCGCGGTTCCCTACCAAACCCCCCCGTCAAGTCCTCATCGATCTCCGAATGATCCCAACGTGGGGTGGAACTTCGCCTCCACTTACCCACATGTAATCCCTGGATGGACGAACATCTTCATCCTCCGGTCAAAGGCCTTCGCTAAAAGGGGTGATCCTCCGCAGGATCTAGATATGCCGCGAATCATCCTAGAGGCGGGTCTCCTAAGCAGCAGAATCCGCGCAATGAGCCTTTGGATGTGCAGCCCCTCCGCACTAAGCTTCCGTCGCACTAATCCACCCGTCTCTAGTTCAAGTAAGTCAACTAAAACTCTTACTTCAAGAGAAAGGCTACGGAGATAGAGTCTTCTGGAGACTTAGTTCCTCCTAAGAGGAAGGTCATGGTTCTCATGAGGATGCTACGGAAGAAGCTTTCGAGGAAGACTCGTCATTACTTTCCGTCCTTATCTCTCGGGTAATAAGAAGTTTACCTTCCGACACATTGATCTCGAGGCCTTCAAGGTGAAGCATGGTCTTCACATTTCCAGTTCGTTTTTATGCCGCTGATAAAGACATAACTTATGAGATGGTTACCAATTACAAGTACGATGCCTTTCATTTGCTGACAACCGTGGGTGCTTTCGAGGCTGGTTTGATGCTACCCTTGTATAAAGTCGGTGATGATTTCTACTACCAGGTCTGTCTAGCCGCGATACATCGCCAAGAAAAGTCATAATCGCGGGTGCAAATGGGCTGGACAGAAACTATCTTCGCCATCTTCGTGAATGCTATCTTCGTAGCAAGGGGAAAACGATGATGACTTGCTATGCCCCTAAATTAGAAAAGGAGAAAGGGTGGTATATTCCCGAGAATTTCAACAAATCCTTTGGAGATTATGTTAACAGAATACTCGTAAGCCGTGGTCCTGTGAGTCTACTTTAACATTACTTCGTTAAGGGGGAAGTTCGCCTTTTGAGCGAGGTAAGTGATTCCAAGATGGCGAGGATTCCCTGGTGCCGAAGGTCTTCCTATTCCCGCGAGGAGAGGATCAAGCGTGATCATGACTATGAGTGGTCCGCCACTGTTCTTGAAGTCGTTGGCCCGTGGGCCTATGGTTGAGTCCCCGGTCCCCGTGGTTGGCAGCCTCTACCGTTGGATCCTTCCTCGCGAAGCTTCTCCCCGCTCGTTACGCTCATTACCGTTCGGCGGATGAGTTTTGCCGGATGGATTTTGTTTATAGCCGTGATGTTGATGATGCGTAAGACGAAGATGTCCCCGATGCTAACCTTCCTCCGAGGAATACCGACGTTGTTAAGGTGCGTTGTTTGTTTTCTTCGTATGTATGCCCCTACGTTTTCTTAAATAATGTTGATTATGCCAAGGAAAGGTGATGCCAATGGTTCTTTTATCATTACGTGTTGTAGGTGTGTAGAGGTAAGAAGATTAATCCAAAGCAATCATCGAATCCTCCCACCGAGGGTTCCTCTCACTTCGAGGATGTAAATAGTCCCGTGTGTGGTGACGAGGACTCTTCCGATAAAAAAGCGACCGAGACTTCTCCGCCTGTTCAAGAAGGTGATGGTGATCGTGCAGCTGACGGTGGAGGTGATGATCCGGCCACCGGTGGTGGTCGTGGTGATCCGGCTATTGGTGGTGGTCGGGGTGATCCAATGACCGGTGGTGGTCAGGGTGATCCGGCTATTGGTGGTGTTCAGGGTGATCCAGCCACTGGTGGTGGTCTAGGTGATTCGGCTACCGGTGGTGGTCAAGGTGACCCGGCCACTGCCACTGGTGGTGTTAAAGGTGACTCGGATGCTGGTGGTATTGGTGGTGGCAACTCGTCTATTGGTGGTGGTGGAAATCATGCCTGGGGTTACTAAGTCCAAGCAGAATGTTATAGATAAAGGTAAGGGAATTGTTCTTAGTGAGTGGTGACAAGGATGGGGGTG
This sequence comes from Papaver armeniacum, assembly GCA_023531295.1. NCBI lineage: Eukaryota > Viridiplantae > Streptophyta > Magnoliopsida > Ranunculales > Papaveraceae > Papaver > Papaver armeniacum. The sequence continues at coordinate 60,044 of JAJJWW010012026.1, read as the reverse complement.
CTTGTTATGAGTTCTCCTTTGGTAAGGTTTTATCTGGGAACAATCATTTGATATGTCCACTATTATGGGGCTTGTTTCGGACTTCACTCGCCTCCACCGGTGATGATTGGAGTGTTCTCGAGGATAGCCGCGTTGGGGCCCATCCCGCAGATCGATGTCGGGGTTTTGGTAAAGTGCCTTCCGAGGGTTTTGTCGGTACCTCCTCCACTGTTGGTGGGGCCTTGGTGCAAGGTAATGTTGGTGCCGCTCATGGTGGGAATACCTCTGACTCTCCCTTAGATGATTTCTCGCGATCCTTAGCCGCGGATGGCGATGATGCCGTTTTGGCGTGGTCGCGAAAGAAAAAACTGTTGTTGTTCCTCATCCTTCCCCGTGATTGAAGGGAAAAGAGTTCGGATGCTTTTACTCGTAGGTACATGGAGTTAACCCCCGAGGAGGCGGTAGATCGAGGATGGGGTAAAATCTCGTAGCCGGGGCTTGATCTTGTGGTGGATCCTCCCTACCGTTGTCGACATGATGGCTATTGCCGATGGGTATCAAGATTACTACCCCCAGCAGAGCGGTTATTGGAGGTTTGTCCTGTTCTTTTTATCCCCGATTTCGTTCGACTATGATGTGAGCTAACTTCCTCATTTTGCCGATAGATGATGAGAAGTGAGTATTGTAATCACCAACTTTACCGCCTCTTCAAGGCTAAATCTCTCAAGCTAGAGGGGAAGCTTCGACATTGTGAAGAGACGCTTTCGAGTGTCGAGGCTTTGGTCTCCGCTAAGGATGAAGAAATAACCGAGCTAAAGAGTTTGCTTAAGCTGCAAGGAGCAGCAGGGCACGGAAGAGGCTCACCACGTTTCCGAGTTGGCTCTGGTTAAGGCCAAGTTAGCCGTTGCAGAGAAAACTCCTCATCCATTTCAGTGTCCTGCGCTCCTCTTCTTTGGTAGTTTCCCTCGCTCCTTATTTATTCTCGAGTTTTCTTTTCTTCCTCCTCCCGCCGTACTATCTTCAGTGGGTGGAATCCCCAATTGTTGTGGCTTCGGAGTGAGAGGGCTCGTCAAAAGGGTCGCATTGCCGAGTTAGTTGAAAAACTTAAGAGTGAGTCTCGCAAATGGAATGCCCGCGCGGATGTTCATAACGCGATGGTCGAAGAATGGCGTAAGAAAAGTATTGCTTGGTAGATTTGCAAAATCGAAATAACCATGACCGCCATTTGTTCAACGGGGCTCTTTTATGGACGCGGATAATCTTGAGCAAGCCCGCTGGCAGATTTCCTCCTTAGAAATTAAACTTAATGTTCAGAAGACGAGTGCAGCAAGCGCGGTCTTCTCATCCCTCGGATGTGCGGATCTATATGCAGCGTCTGGCCAAGGAGAGACGATGCTAGGGCGTAATGTAGTGCTCTCGCAGTGCTTTATCCGCGTCTCGAGCTGATGTGGCTCGTCGGGTTGAGCGTGAGAGAGACTTAGAGGTGACTATGTATCGTCCTTAACAAGGGGTTGGAATCAAGAACGATGAGGTTAATCGACATCGTCATTCGGGCTCGATGCTTCGAAATGACCCGAGCGCAAGTCCGCATGCTCATAATCTCCGCAGTAGATTATGATAAGTTATCAAATGAATATGATTACGCCGCAGAAGCGAGGGATTCCGCAGTTGATCATTGTGAAGGTATACGTCTTCGTCATCGAGTGTGCTTTGTATTGTATCTGTCATAACTCTTTCTTTTACTGTTCGCAGAGCTCCAAGTACAAATTTTAAAGTCAAAGATGAAAAGTTTGCCAAGCTCGTGCTAAGGTAGTTCAACCGGAGGGTCAAGCTAGCTATCATCGCGGTCTAGCCTCATCTCAGAGGAAATGTTGAAGCAAGCTAATCAAAGGATAGACCACTTTTCTACTTTTTGAATCAGCCGAGATGAGGAGCGTAGCCATAGGTTTCATGGCCCACAAACAATCGGTCGAAGAGATTAATAAGATTCTTGGTGAGATTGAGCCGGATCTCAAGAAAAACCATGGGCTAACCAAGAATTATACTCGGTCCCGCACCTGCGCTCCCCTCAAGTTCTTCCTCGGGCCCTCCTGGTGGTAGCGTTCCTTCATCGCCAAGGATAAACCTCGCGGATAACGCTCCCGCTCAATAGACCGTAGTTAGTATGCTAGGGATTGATCTCGGTTGCTTATCCTTTTTTTTGGCGTTTTTGTTATTTTGCCTGCTGGGCTTGTAATCAACTGCATGTATTAGATCAAACTTTGGTGTTTAAATCTGATTTCGTTGAATTTATGTCTACCATCTTTAAATATAATTTTTGTTATTTTGCTCAGGGGCTTGTAACCCGCTATCAATCTTTGAATTTGATAAAGTGTATTGTTCGTGCAACTCCGTAGGTTGGTATCCCCTAATCGTCTTGGACCTTGCACCCGTCCAGCCTAACTCCTTGGCCAAAGGATCACCGGGACGGCTGGGGGTCTGGCCGACGTTTAAGGATGTACTCCATTAAGTTCGCGCTTGTAATATTGCACGGATATCTCATTTTGTAAGAAGTCGCCTCCTGGTCATACACTTATAGACACTTACATAGGAGTTCTGAGAGATTGCATGTGTATGCTCCGATATATTGCGTGTGCGTGTTTTGCACGGATATTGCCCGTATATTGTAGTGGGTATGATCCATGCTTTGTGCAGGATATCCCTCTTACTAAGTATAATGTCAATTCCTAATAATAGTAATTGTACAACGATTTACGTGGTTCGGCCTTAAGGCCTACATCCACGGGGTAACAATTGCATCGATATTTTATTAAGATGTGACATGGTTTTCAATGTACATTGTGTAAGTAGTATATACATGTGGTTCATATGGTATGTGTTTTATATAGGTTGTGGGTTTTGAATAAATTGAAATGTGCGTGGGTAATGAACGGGATATGATATTTGAAATGAAAACTTGGATTGATTGAAAAATTAAGGTGCGTTACTCCTTTGTCAGAGATAGAAACATGTGGATTAGCAAGTCCATTTTCTTCTTCTGAAATGCGCACGCAGTGATTGGTCATGGGTAGTATGGCTTGAGGTATTTGGCATTCCACGATGCATGAGGATTTCCCTTTCATATTACGCAGATAGTAAGAGCCATTTCCTGCGATGTCATGTATTATGTAGGGTCCTCCCCAAGTTGGTGCTAATTTTCCCCACTTTTTTTCTCGCTGGTATTGGGGAATGGTCCTCAACACATACTGCCCTTCTACAAAATTCCTAAATTTCACTTTTTTGTTATATTCTCTCGGCCAGCCTGCGTTGGTAGTTTTCCATTCTTTGCAGTGCCGCTTCTCTTCTTTCTTCGAGGTCGTCGAGCCTTTCCAACATCATGTCCGTGGTGAGATTCTTTTCCCAGGCTTCTGTCTTTGTAGTTGGAAGTAGAATTTCCGCAGGGATGACTGCTTCAGCTCCGTAGGTGAGTAGAAATGGGGATTCTCCGGTAGCTGATCTTCGAGTCGTCCTATATGCCCATAGAACGTTATGCAGCTGTTCACACCATCGTCCTTTGTACTCATCTAGCTGTTTTTTAAGAATGAGTGCCAAAGTTTTGTTTGTGGCTTCTGCTTGTCCGTTGCTTTGTGGGTATATGGGGTGGATTTGTTTTTCCGAATCTTGAAGGTGTCGAACAACAAGTCAATATTCTTTCCTTGTAGTCAAGCATCGTTGTTGAGACTATCTCTCATGGGGATGCCAAACCCGCAGATGATATTTTGAAAAATAAAAGTGAAGACGTCTAAATCCCGAATTCTCGCCAAAGCCTTTGCTTCTACCCATTTGTCGAAATAATCCGTTGCCACTATTAGAATCTTCTTTTTCCCCGTCCCCGATACGAGTGGGCCTACTATGTCGATACCCCATTTCCCGAAGGGCCACGGACTATCAACCGAGTTCAACTTTGTAGCCGGGCGTGGATTCGTTTATCAAATCTTGACATTCTTCGCATCTTTTCGCCATTCTGCCGCATCTCGGATCATGGTTGGCCGCAATAGCCCCTGGTCTTTGCCTTATCTGCTAGGGATCTCATTCCACCGTGATTCCCCTCGTCTCTCCTCTCGTGTATATCTTTTAAAACGACATGTCCTCTCGACGGATAGGCAGCGACGAAGTGGTCCGAGGAATGATTTTCTGTATAAGGCTTGGTCTCTTAGCTCGTACATCCCTCGCTCTTGACCGCACCTTCCTAGCCCGTTTGGTGTCCTGGGGGAGTTTCCTTCTTTGAGGAAAGAGTGGATTTCGATCTCCAATCGCCTCCCGACTATAATCGCGTCTTCCTCCGCTTGTCGTGTAATGTCCTCGTTCTGGAAATCGTCGAATATGTATTCTCCGACATCCTCGTCAGAGATATCTTTCTCCTTAGGTTTGCGTTGGTTAGCCGTGCACGTTTCTTGGAGTTTGATGGATGGTTCGTACACTCTTGTTACCTTGATTGCTTTGACATCTTCGTTTTTAAGCATGGACGATATATATGCCAGAGCATCCGCGTGTCTAAGCTCCTTTCTGCGCAGATGTCGGAAACTGATTTTTGGTACTTGGGAGGCCAATGTTTGCACTAGAGCCATGTATGCCATTAGTGTTTCGTCGTACACATTGTATTCGTAGCCTATCTGCCGTATGATCGGGCTGTGAGTCGCTTGTTACCCGACTTCTTGTATCCCTAATTCAATTATCAAGCGGAGAGCATGGATCACTCCTTCATATTCTACGATGTTATTGGTATGGCCTTCGAATTCCAATCAATGCGTGCACGATTCTCGTCCCCGTGGGTGTGGTGATGACGATGCCTATCCCCGCGCCCTCTCTATTTTTGGAGCCATCAACAAAGACCTCCCACTGCCGTGGGTTTACTGGCTCAAAAATATTATTTGGCTCTGGTTTTTCTATTTCTGGGGCGCCCATAGCCTTCCATCCTTGTATGCGTACTTTTCTTCGTCGTCCAAAGGCGTGTCCGCTAGAAAGTCTCGCTAATACTCGCGATTTCGGGAGTGTTGAGCTCATAGTGGATGTTGAATTGGTCGAGGTACGTGCTCCATTTTGCTATTCGTCCTACCTTTCCCCGCCCCTTTGAGGATGGTCTCTAAGGGTGCCCGACATGGGATCCGTATGTCATGTGTTAAGAAGTACGTTCTCGCCTTTAAAGTAGACCATACGACTGGCTAGGATTAGCTGTTCGATTCTCGTGTAGTTTCGTTCTCGCGGAATTCGGTCTTGGCGACGTAGTAGATCGGTTGCTCCTCCTTCGTACGGGTTCTGACGAGCACTGCGCCATCGCGTCGTCGTCTGTTGCTGCAATGTAGAGTGCCAAAACTTCCTCGTGGTCCTAAGCAAGGATGGGGATTTCGCTTAGGTATTGCTTAATGCCCAAAAAGCTTCTTCGCATTCTCGTCGTCCATTCAAATTTAGTCCCTTTTTTTCATTATGTTGAAGAAGAGTTTGCACCTATCCGAGGATCTTGATATGAATCTTCCCGTGAGCTCGCTAGGGATCCATTGAGCTTTTGTACCTCTTTCTCGTGTTCTTCGAGATGGCATGTTTGTTATGGCTCGGATTTTTATGATCTACCTCAATGCCCCTTTTGTCACCAGGTATCCAAGGAATTTTCCCAGGTCACCCCGAAAGTGCATTTTTCCTGTTTACCTTCATGTTGTGCTCTCTCATAGCTCCGAAGATGTCCTTCAGTCATGGTGGTGGTTCTTTCTTACTCGCTTTTTACGAGCATATCGTCGACGTAAACCTCTAAAGTCCTGCCGATCCATGGCTTGAAAATAGCATCGACCATCCTTTGGTACGTTGCTCCCGCGTTTTGGAGCCCGAAAGGCATTCTTACGTAACAATAAAGACCATGGGGTGTGTAAAATGCGGTATGTTGTTGGTCTTCTTCTCGCCAAAAATAGTTGGTTGTATCCTAATATCCGTCCATGAATGACAACTCTTCATATCCTTCTACCGCGTCGACTAGTCGGGTCAATCTTTGGGTAATGGATAACTATCCTTTGGGCATGCTTTGTTCGGGTTGGTGAAGTCGATCATTCTCGACCCTCCATTTTTCTTTGGTACTATTACCATGTTGGAGATCCACGTGGGGTATTTGACTTCTTTTATAAAACCGGCTTCTAATAGCTTTCGTAGCTCGTTTCTACCGCTTTGTGATGCTCTGTGGCCACCTTTCGTATCTTTTGTCGTCACCTGGGGTGTGCCGGGTTTAATGCGCACTCATGTCATCTTGTCTTTGGGTCTATTCCTAATATATCTGATAGTTTCCATGCGAAGATGTCCGCGTATTCCTTTAGCAGTGTTATCGGCGAGGCTTCGCGTTCTCCGTCCATTAGAGTTCCTATTTTGATCTTTCTTGGATTCTCGCTCCGTCCCTATGTTGATCTCTTTCACCGCCTCCAAGGATGTGAAAGTGGGCTTTGCTCCCCGTGGGGAATTTTCTTTAATTGCTATTTGGTAGTCTCGTTTCTTCGCCCGATTAACCTTTGATGTTGAGGCCTCCGTGTTTCCTCTGAGTTCCCTTTAGACAAGCTTTTCCCCCGAGATTTCCTCCAGATATTCGTCGATGGCTTTGTCTTTGGATACCGCCTTGCTCCGAGCCTTGCGGGTTTTCCTTTTCTCATCTTCTTCGTTGTTGAGTTGTATTTGCATCGCGTGGCATTCTTTTTACGGAAGCTTGATCACCCTTTATCTCCATTATTCCTAAGGGAGTGGGAAATCTAAGGTATTGATGGTAGGTAGCCTGCGACTCCCTTGAGCTTGTGGACCCATCTTCGTCCAATAATGGCATTATAGGCGAAGGCGTGTTCACCACGCTAAAGCGAGTGTCGACTTTCATGGGGCCTGCATCCACTTGTAAGACAATATCCCCTGTGGGCTTCGTAGCCGTGCCATTGAACCCGTAGATGGTGTAGTGTGAAGTCGAGTTGCTCATCGTTAAGCTCCATGCGTTTGAATGTATCGTAAAACAAGACATTTACTGAGCTTCCTCCATCGATGAGGATTTTCCTTATGTTGCATCCTGCGATTGGCAATGTGAGGATTAATGGGTCATTGTGATCTTCCATGTCGTCCTCAATATCATCTGCTTCAAAATCGAGGTGCGTTCATCCACTCTCGTGCTCTTCTACTTCCTTCCCATTTATACCGTAAAGCTCACAAGAATCTTCAAATTGCTTTCTCGCCGTTTTCCTATTTGTGCCGTTAGGGTTGGCTCTTTGCTTTACGGAAAGGATATAGAGTTCAATGTGCGATTACCCTCGGGTAGTTGGACCCGTTTGTCGCGTTTGGCTCTATCTTCCATTCCAAATTTTTCCACATATTTTTTGAGATCCCCGCATCTATCGCCTTTTGTACTTGCTATCTTGAGATTTTTGCATTTCTCTGTCGTGTGTCCGTAGAAGCAAGTGGAAATCGCAGCATTTTTTTGGATTCCGCCTCGAGGTGGCGGTTGTTTCCCTTTAGACCAGGGGCCGTCCTAAGTCTTCGCGACCCTTGATCTCCTTTAGTATGCGCGGATAGTGGTGTTGAGTTTCGTATAGACTCGGTCTTCAAACTTTCTGCCACTCCTTTTGTGATCGTCTTTTCGATCCTTTTGGTGTGGGCTAGGCCTGTCTACTAGTTCCGCGGAATTTGTCCGTGGGGTTCGTTGTGTCTGCGCTCGGGGATTATCTTTTTGAATTTCTTCCAACCTCGCATGTTTTTCAATGATTATTCTTAAATCTCCCTCAGTGGTTGGGGAGGTACCGTGGATTTCAACAAACAACGGACTCATCCTGTCAAGCCCCCATTTGTAACAGTTAATACTCACCACGGGATCCACATGTCCAATGGCCTGACATACCTGGTGCCATCTATCCGTGTATTCTCGAACGGATTCCCAAGTACTTGATAGCAAGTGAGAAGAGCTTGTCCATCCCTGTATTCACAACTTTGTTGTACATGTAGGTTGCCAAGAACTTTTTGGTGAGCTGATCATATGAATCAATGCACCCTGGCTTGAGGTTATCAAACCAAGATAACGCGGATCCTTTCAGGCTCGAAGGGAAATATCTGCATAGTATAGCCTCGTCGTAATCCCACCTGGCCATTACCCTGTTGTAATATCGTAGATGAGCTGAGGGGTCCGCAGACCCGGCGTAACATTCAAAGGTCGGGACAGACATTTTTTAAGGAATGGTAGCCGTAGCCAACCAAGTCGTGCAAGGGGGTAGTGCTGGCCTCCTTCATAATCTGTTCTAGTCTTCCACCTCCTTGCCTTGGTCTTGAGTTGATTGATCTCTGCTAGCATTTCCGCGCGGAGGCTCTCCATTGCCAAACAGTGCTCGTCCTGAATGGAAGACCGTGTCTTTCTTGTGGGTTGTGATGTTGTGGCCTCCTCCGTGTCGTAATAGTCCGGAATTTCTGCCTGTAGTCCGGGGTCGACCTTCTACTTGCTCCGCGCATCTCTTTGGGGTATCCTTCTTCGGTTAGTTGTTGCAGGGATGTTTTCAAGATCGTCCCTCGGTCCCCTCGCCTGCACCGAAGTTAGCTTCGTCGTCTTTGATTCGCTAGTTCGGAGCTTCGGAGGATCTTCTCTTAGTTGCTGGTTTTCTTGAGCTAACAGTGGCTACCGCATCCGCGTACGTTAGTTGATTCTTCCGTAGCTCCTCCAGCTTGTGCCAATATTTGCGCCTGTTTGGTTCGACGCTTGATTGGAGATTCCTTCCTGTAGTTGAGCTTGTCCCTGGGATCGTGGTATTGATTTCTTCCATTAATGGCATGTCCGCTGATAGTTGTTCGTCTTGTTCATTGTCGTGTCCGGCATCCCATAGGGATGGTTCTGGATCACTTATTCGGCTATAGCCTCCTGAGGCTCGGCCGGCCTGGTTGCAGCTGTTACTTTGGAAGCAATCACTTGAGAAACCCCCTTGTTTTGTGCAGCAGCTCTTGCGGCCGCAGCCTTCTTTGCCTCCATTGCGATGTTTCCCGCATCTAAGAGCCATGTGCTTTCCGCCCCTGGCTCGCATGTTGTCCGCGGCATGCGTCCTTCGCCCTTTTGTCTGCTCCTTGTTCTCACTGGTGTGGCCCTTGGAGCATCTCTTGGGAGTTATCTTTGTCTTCCCAAGATCTTTGTTGCTTTCCATTGCAATAATCTGCACAAAGGACATGGGAGGTAATCCGAGACCCAAAAGTCCACGGGTTGGCTGTTAGTTCAACTTTGACTTCATAAATTCGATTTCTAGTGGTAATGAGTGTACTCGGGTTGTTAGTTGGGCGAATAGTACGAAGGACATAGACGGATGCGGATTTAACCGGGATAAAATCCATGGGTCGTTATTTGCAAAAAGGCCCAAATCTTTTGGTGGAAAATGTGTTTGAAATTCCAGTTAAAACCTAGATCTGCTGGTAGAAAACACAATAGTCTAAGAACAGATCTGTTTGCTAAAACGAGAAACGAGTCTAAGAACAGATCTGTTTGCTAAAACCCAGATCTGTTTGATTAAAAGTCAAATAATGCTCAGATCTGTTGGTAGAAAACACAGTAGACATAAATATGTGCGAAAAACGAGTCTAAGAACAGATCTGTTTGCGTTTTTAAATAAAATTTTCGAGGTTGAGGCTGTGAAGTCACAGGAAAAGATAAATCTTTTTACCGGGACAAGGTCCCTGTTTCTAGCGCCAAATTGTGAACACGGAAATCGGGTTTCGGTTCCACGTGATCACAAACAATCTTAATAAGAATTGAATACGTGCACTGAGGTGTGAGAAGTGTATTACAAGCCTGGGTAGATGATAATTCATAGATTCCAAACCCCTCTAGTTTGTCATGATCTCATCATCAACCCCCAAGGCGATAGGTCTGAGATACGTGTATGTAAATGAAACTATCAGTGCGAAAGATAAAAGAGACAAAGGTTTACGTGGTTCAGCACTAAGGCCTACATCCACGGGTCTGAGGAGATTTACTATGAGATAAACAATTACAAAGATGATCGCAAGATCTTGCGATCATCGACCACTTGAGCTAGAGCTCTCACTTACTTCTCCCTATTCTCTCTCCTCTCTCGATCTCTCGATCCCCCACTCAGTGGAGGGGGTATACATATTTATAAATGGATCGGGTGGGTCCACTGACAATGAATTGCTGAGATCTTATCTTCTTGTACTCCGTGCGTAATCCGAGGGCTTCTATGTCACCCCGCGGCTTCTACTGCATCCCGGCTTCTACTGGGTCCGCGGACTTCTATGTTAACCCTCGTTTCCTCCGTTGGTCGCCCAACACGTGTTCTCTGAGCTGCATTAAATGCGGGTGGTTGGGGCGGTCCAGTCCGTGCCGAGTGGTGTCAGTCCTCTTGTCACGTCTGTGTCAGTCGGACTACCTCTGATCGTTGATCATATCTTACCTCGTGATGGGTTAAAGCCATCCCTTGGTACTATGAGGGACTACCTATCTCGGGTGCTCCTTCATTTCTGACCGTCGGTCTTGACAAATGGCACGTTGTCTAAGTGCCACGGATGCCCCTATGTGTCATCCTTTGAGTAATGGCCTCCACGTGGACTCTGTTAGTACACGTGGCGATGGAGATAAATAAGTGCACTTACAGTATGATACTTTGTGGTTAGATGCCAAATGTATCAAAATACTAACTTATCCTCCTTATTTAATGCACGTAAAAGAAAAGCTACGTCTTAAAATTGCGTTTGGGGGTGCAACTCGACTCTACTACATAATTTCCGTTTGTGAAGAAATGATATTCATTGTTTGTAAATAAGAGACCATGATTGACCAGGTCATAGACAACAAACAATTGACTCCTTTATTTTTCGGATCTCGGTTGCCGCAGTGAAATGGATTTAGGTTTGTTGATGGTGTATTTTTGATGAAAACAAATCCGTTTCCCTTGTTTACTTAAGATATAAGGGAGTAGGTAGAGTATTTTCCGCATTTTCACTTTGAGTGTGTTTTTTTATTTATTCAGAATGATATAGCGGAAATGTTGTATCCCTGACGAGCATCAGAAGCATAAACAAATCATGTATTCGCCTTTCACAAGGGAAGTGAATTGCATTTATATAATCTCATCTAATGTAAAATATACGACGGCAATATTAGGGTTTTTGGAGTATAACTTTCAATATTCCATGTATTTTATCAGTTAAGCTGAAAGCTCAACGTCTCATTATAAATTCAGATTTCATCTCTTGTGTTGAAACTTTCCCATGATATTATTCTGAATTAATATGATAACTGTTGATTCATATGTGAATAAATTAAATGCTCATAGACAGATTGTCTGCCAGTATACATCGACTAATTAATTGAAATCTATCGCTATATTCATAGGTTGAATTCCTAGAAGAAAAAAATGAACTAATTAAACCCTAATATTTACTTACTTCAATTCACGGCTTTTCTCAGCTGAATTCTATGGATTAATTAGTAATGGATATTCTCCTTTCGAGTATAAGGGGCACCCCTGAGTAAGCCCCGAGTAAAAGGAACGAGTAATAATACTCAAAAGAGCATTCAAAAATATTAAAGAACAAGGATACATAGCAGGCTCTAACAAATTAGGAAAAGAAGAGAGATAAATAATATAATAATAATTTTTTTTTAAAGTCCATAATTTATAATTATGATATTTATTGTTATTTAGTTACCGTTTTGGTGTCTTGGCTTTCTCAACCTTGGGGAGCTTAGCGAAGACATAGTAATCTCTTGAAGCGACTAAAGAATTGTTTGGCTAGCCATAATGCTAACGTTAAAATATGCACTTTCTTTTTTCATCTTTTTTCATAGAATATGCCCCGATGTTCCGAAAGGAGTTGGAGTTCATCTTGTAGCCAGACTTTTCCAACCAGTTTCTTGTAAATTCTTCATCTATAAACAAAAGGTCGCTTATTATTAAAAAAGAATAATAAAAATAATAAAAAAAAAACTACAAATCGCACCAGTAAGAGACTACAAATCACAACCATTAACCATGCTTTGACAACTTGGAAAGTACCTTGGGGTTGTTTTGCATTGGTACAAAAACTATTGCATTTATCAAGACCATCTCACCAACGTAGAAAGTCTGCCAGTAACAGGAAAAAAGACTCCAATCTCGTAGCCTACAGAAGGAAGTTAAGTTATGGTCATTACACGGCCGCAATCCGTGTATTGTCATCAGATGGAGTGGCTCCTTCAACCCTTGACACTCTATATGAGCTCCAGCAAAAACATCCTCTTGCACCACCTCCAAACATTCCCATAGAAAGCGTCCCTATACCTGCATTATCTGTCGACCCCAAATCAGTTCTACAAGTACTCAAGAGCTTCCCTAAAGGAACCTCCTGTGGTAGGGATGGTCTAAGGGCTCAGCATTTGCTGGATGCCGTCAGCGGGCCTGCTGCAGCTGTGGCTGATGAGCTGCTAAAATCAATTGCAGAGGTAGTCAATTTATGGTTAGCCGGTTCATGCCCTGCAGTCCTGGGTGAGTACATCGCTAGTGCCCCCTTAACTCCGTTTCTTAAGCCTGGCGGTGGCTTAAGACCCATTGCTGTGGGCACAATATGGCGCCGACTGTGCTCCAAGATAGCTGCATCTGCAGTGTGCAAAGACATGGCCAGATATTTAGGCAATCACCAATTTGGAGTGGGGATTCCGTGTGGTGGTGAGGCGATACTACATTCAGCCAACAATATTCTTGAGCTACATGGCCACCGTGCCGACAAGACTATGCTACTCGTCGACTTTACAAATGATTTTAATCTCGTAGATAGATCTACAATGATCAAGGAAGTTAGAGCTATGTGCCCAAGCATCTCCAACTGGGTGGAGTTTTGTTACTCCAAACTTGCACGATTATATTATAATGACGTTGTGTTGTCTTCAGCCAAAGGCGTTCAACAGGGAGACCCTTTGGGACCACTGCTCTTTGCGTTAATCCTTCATCCAATTGTGAACAAAATTGCCACAGATTTTACTGTCGACCTCCATGTTTGGTATTTAGACGACGACACTCTTGTAGGTGATACTCTTGAAGTTTCGAAAGAACTTAAGATCATCCAAGATGATGGGCCAGCTAGAGGGTTGTACCTGAATATCAACAAGACCGAGATTTATTGGCTTTCTGTTGATCCACGAAGAGAAGTTGTTGGTGTCTTCCCTGCAACTATTAGTAAACCTGCACAAGGCGTCAATATACTAGGTGGTCCCATGAGCGTAGACCAACAATTCTGCAGCAGCATGCTCCTCGGCAGAGTTGTGAAGACAACCCAGCTCATGCATAAGATCAGGAAGTTACAGGATCCGCATGGCGAGTTGCTTCTCATGCGCTATTGTACATGGGTATCGAGACTGTACTTCACCATTTGTATGACAAGCCCAATGGCCCTGCAAGCAGCTGCATCATAATACGACAACCAATTACACCAATATCTGAGGCAGTTGATTGTAGAGGACGGTGCTGGCTATGGTGCATTTCAACAACGTTTTGCAACTATGCCCATCAAAGACAGTGGCCTGGGAATACATACAATGGATGATACTTCTAAGTACTGTTTATTAGCATCATATGCCCATACTCGAAATTTACAAGCAAACATTCTTCAAGGTGCAGCCACCTTTGAATCAGGTCCGAGATACCAACATGCCTTGCTGATATACGTCCAGTCTTGTGGCCTTTCTCCTCTCGATTTCGACATCAACACTGCTGCCCCCCCAGTTCATGAAGTCAATGGCAGCAAAATACTTTGATACAATCAAGATGGAATTGCCCAACAAATACTCACTATCTGCTCGTGAATCTATCCTCTGGCAATGCAATCGAACTACACATGCTATGGATTTCCTTAAGGCCATTCCTATATCCAGTCTCAACCAAACTGTCGGGCCTCGTCAATTCAGTTCAGTTCTCAAATACCGCATGGGTATACCCCTTTTCGATGAGAATAGCTTGTTTTCATGTTGCAACCGTGTTATGGTTATCTACGGAGACCATGCCATTCATTATGCTAAAGAAGTAGGCTTCAAATTCAGACATGAATTTGTGCGGGATGTTTTTTCTGATATTTGCTACAAAGCAGGCGTAGCCGCTCGTAAAGAAGTCTTAATGATTTTCTTGTCCAACGCTACCACTTTAAGACCCGCAGACATTCTCGTTTACAATTGGATTAACGGCCGAGATATTTGTTTTGATGTCACCGGCGTATCCCCATTCACCAATGCCAAAAACTGCAATTTTTCTCCAGGGCATGCTATCTCTACTGCTGCTATGCACAAGCGCAACAAGTACTTGGAAAAATGCACGACTCGCGGCTATGATTTTGGGGTTTTGGCTTTTTCAACATTATAAGAATTAGGGGAGGAAACATGCATATTTTTAAAAAGGTTAACGAACTGTCTCGCTAGCCAAGATGCAAACCACAAGGTCGGGGGGGGTCTCTCTTTCATAGAATAGGCATTGTTATTCAAAAAGCAGTTGGTGCCCAGCTTGTTGCGAGGCTACCAACACCTGCTATGTAATTGTACTTATGAGATTTGTTTTAATAATAATAATAATAATAATAATAATAATAATAATAATAATCTTGACTCGTGTTTGTTTTAATAAAGCCCGTGTGGCATCTCTTCATAATAATAATAATAATAATAATAATAATAATAATGAATTGTGTATTAGTATTAGTATTATTTTGTTATAATAATAAAAATAATGAAATGTGTATTAATTGTTAACATTAATATAGGTTTTATAATAAACATTTGGAAAAGAATTTTAGAGATTAGAAGACTAAGAATGAGAAGTAGAAAGAGATTGAGCTAGAGTTTTTAGAGAAGAAGGCTATGGATAATCTAGAGGAGATTGTATCTAATCAAAGGTAGAATGTTTAACCCAATAATAATAATAATAATAATAATAATAAATAATAATAGCCTTAGTGGCATCCTTTTTATAATAATAATAATAATAATAAAGGTTAGACTGAATCAAGGTTAGTTTTTCTCAATTAGGATTCCCCTCTATCACTTTTTTTTCTTCCCTCTCTTTCACCACCGATTCCCTTTGTGTAGTGATTGCTGAGACTGAATCAAGGTTAGTTTTCTTTGATTCTTCTGTGTTTGAATTCTAATTAGGTTTTTGTTCTCTCGTTTTCGCTGTTTGTAAAAGGTATTTTGTTCAATTAGAGTTAGGATTCTGTTTTTGTTTCAATTAGGATTTTGAAAATCCTGTTTTTCTCAATTGATAGAGGGGGTTTTGAAGTCGTGTATGATTGTTGATTGAGATTCGATTTTGTAGTAATTTGATTCTAGATTTTATGTGAATTGGTTTATCTTCCCTTTGCTTAATTTCTCTATAAAATTTAGGGTTTTCTTTGATCGTAACCTCAAATTTTTTCTTCTGTGTAACTGAAGACGCAATTTTTAGGGTTTTTTTTTTTTTTTTTTTTTTTTTAATGGAACTATTTTTGAAGACTCGGGATTTGGGAATTGTTTTAGGCTGCGGGGTTTCCTTCAGAGAATGTTTGTAGAAATTGAATTGGTGGTTTTTTCTTGATCAATTTTGTGGAATCGAAGATTGTTACAGGGGTTGTGATTTGCAGCTGAGGTTTTAACATTTTGAAGGAAGGATTAAGGAGTTAACAGTTGTGGTTGCCTCTCATTCGGTGTTGTGTTGTTTTAATTAGTGTTTTGTTGTATCGTAATTCAAGTTTTCATTTGTTTTGCAACCTTGAATCCCATATACTAAATTCTAATTCATATTTTAGAAGACATCATGCCTTGTACTCGTTCTAGATATTCATCTGCACAACATAAGCCAGCATCATCCGGTGTTTCTGCATCAGGTTCTCAGTCCCCTGCTTCTCTTTATGTTTCATATTTACACCCATCGACTCAATGTAACAAGGTTCATTGCCCCTTCAAGGGATATGATGGATGCCTGGATGGTGTGAAGGGTCAAGGGTTTGCTAGGAGTGCTATCTACAAGCACCTCACTGACATCCACTTCCCCACTGAATCTGCTAAAGCCACTTGCCGAGAAAGAATTCGACAGAATGTTGATTGTTTCGTTACTTGGGAGAGGACTCTGTCTGATATGTAAATGTGGTTATGTATTAGGTGTTTGCACATCCATGCTTGGAAAAAAAGCCTGCAAATCATATTTTCACCAAGATGATATCATTGCAGGACCACTGAATGGTAATGAGGTTGATTTCCTCATTCATGGTACGTTGAAACCTCAGAATACTTCTCAGACTACGATTGGCGTTATTCACGACATTTCTGTAGGTGATGATGAGGAGGTTGTTATTAACACAACCGCTTCTTCACCTGCAAGTCATTCTGCAGTCTCGACAACAGGGCCTTCTCAAGACAATGATGTTGTTGATGATCCTTCCTGCCATTGCCCTTTCAAGCATTTTGATTGTTGCATTGATGGAGTGGGAGGCAACGGGTATGCCAAAACTTCTATTCTTAAACATATTCATGATAAACATTCATCAACTATTGCTAATATATCTATCTGCAAAGATAGAATTCGTACAGAGGCTAATGTTTACACAACTTTGGAAAAGGTTTTGCGTCAACTCAACATGTGGCTCTGCTTTCAGTGTTTTCAGTTCTATTCTTGGAAGAGACCATGTCGTGATCATGAGGGTGGAATATTGGATGGTCCGTTTAATGGCAGAGGGGCATATTTCCTAATATATGGAGTTGATAAACCCATTCCACTTAGCCCTGTCTTTGATAACATTAATGTAGAGACTGTTGGCTTAGCACATGAGATTGTGGGGATCTCCTTAGAGACCCTCAACCTTATTTTTCAGAAACAAATAACAACAGTTTCTAGTATTCCTCCACAATGTAGGCTACAGTTTTCTAGAACCTTAAAATTCTTATTAGATAAAGTGCTTGCAAACCCTGCTGACGTATCTTCATGGATTTAGTTGTTGTTATTGCCCACCTGCACCCTCAGCCTTTACATCCCGAAAAGCACAGCAGAAGAGAGGTCTGGCATTCGTAAGAAACTCCAAACTGATTCTGTTAATAAGGCTTTGGCCAAGTGGAAGGAACCAAATGGTTGTGTTGCATTAATTCAGCAGGTTTTGGATGTTCACAAAGAGCTTCAAAGGTGCAATAGAGGTACTAAACGAAAAAAACGAACTAACGCCCAAGCCTGCAGGAAAAAACTCAGCCACGGACATTACGCAGCAGCCATTCGTATTTTATCTTCTAATGGTGTCGCACCTTACAATGATGGTACCTTGGCTGAGTTACAACAAAAGCATCCTTTTGGTCCTCCTCCTCTAATACCTCCAGATAATATTAAAGAAGCACCAGTTTCAGTGGATGATTCTGCTGTCTTAAATGCCATTAGGAGCTTCCCTAAAGGCACATCGTGCGGCAGAGACGGGCTAAGGGCTCAACACCTTATTGATGCCTTAAGTGGTTCAGCTGCAGCTGTTTCTGAAGAGTTACTCAATCCATTGCAGGGGTTGTGAATTTGTGGTTAGCTGGTAATTTCCCTCTTTCCTTAGGGGAGTATGTTTCCAGTGCCCCACTCACACCTCTCCTAAAGCCTGATGGTGGGCTAAGACCAATAGCTATTGGGATAATTTGGAGGAGGTTATGCTCTAAATTGGCTGCAACTTCAGTTTGTAATGAAATGGCAGGCTACTTGGGAAACTACCAGTTTGGGGTAGGTATTCCTTGTGGAGGTGAAAGCATACCGCACTCTGCAAATAGGCTTCTAGAACAGAAAGGTACACACAAAAATGATGCTCGTTGACTTCTCTAATGCCTTTAATCTAGTTGACAGATCCATTCTCATTAGGGAGGTCAGAGCTAGATGTCCTAGTATATCGCGTTAGGTTGAGTTTTGCTATGCTAAACCTGTACGATTATATTATAATGAGTCTATTCTATCTTCAACTCAGGGAGTGCAACAGGGAGACCCTCTCGGCCCTTTGTTTTTTGCTCTCGCATTACATCCGCTTGTTTGTCATATTGCTAATAATTGCTCCCTGGATCTACATGCTTGGTATCTTGATGACGAGACCATTATTGGTGACACTCTGTAAGTCTAACGAGCTCTCAGTATCATTCAACAAGAAGGCAGTGCAAGGGGACTACATCTGAATATTAGGAAGACTGAAATCTTCTGGCCTTCAACAGATCCTAGATGTCTTGAGGAGGGTGTTTTTCCGGCGAATATAGGCAGACCAGTAAAAGGGGTGAAATTATTAGGTGGTCATGTTAGTTTGGACGATCAATACTGCAGTGAATTGGTTTTGCAGAGAGTTGATAAAACAATCAGGCTTATGGACTGTGTTAAGACCCTTAAAGACCCACAGTGCGAGCTTTTGCTCCTTCGCAGCTGTGCTGGAGTCTCTAAACTCTACTTCACCCTGCGAACAACTAGTCCTCATGTCTTACAACCAGCTACAAGTCACTTTGATCAGCTCCTATTGCAATTTCCGCGACATTTGGTCACCGGAGATGGTTCTGGGTTCGGTCTTCTTCAACAGCGGATAGCTACTCTGCCGATGAAGGACGGTGGTTTAGGAGTGCATACCATGGAGGACGCTAGTAAGTATTGCTACCTTGCTTCATGGATGCAGTCTCAACATCTTCAGAACTCCATTGACAACTCAATACCATGTCGCAGCTTCTAGTTTGCTCTCAACAGTTATATGCAAACCTATGGACTGTCCACTGCAACTTTCAACATTAATTCTGCCGCCCCACATCCCATGAAAACATTGGCAGCCCAATATTTTGATGTTGTTAAGCGTGAGCTTCCTTCCAGGTTTAATATGACGGACATGGATGCAATCTTATGGCAGAGTAACAAGCTTGCACACGCTATGGACTATTTGAAGGCAATCCCCATTGCTGGACTAAACCAGACCATTGGGCCTCGTCACTTTAGAGCAGTAACCCAATACCGTTTAGGTATACCACTTTTTCCCGAGGACAGTGTATGTGCTTGTTGTAAACGTGACATGGACATCTTCGGAGACCATGCCCTCCAATGTGCTAGCGAAGTCGGTATCAAGTTTAGGCATGATTTTGTTCGAGATGTAGTTCTTGATATTTGCTACCGAGTAGGAGTTGCATCCAGAAAGGAAGTAGCTTTGGGCCTTTTTTCTAACAACTCGGCCTTAAAGCCGGCTGATATACTTGTTTATAATTGGGAAAATGGCTTGGATACATGCTTTGATGTCATAGGGGTCTCTCCCTTTGCTGGTGGAGGCATACATGGCTTCAGACCTGAGCATGCCATATCTTCTGCTGTGAGCCGGAAGCGCAACAAGTACTTGGACATATGCACGTCTCATGGATATAGCTTCGCAGTTTTGGCCTTCACGACTTTAGGTGAGCTTGGTGATGATTTTGTTGTCCTTTTGAAAAGATTGAAGAACTGTTTAGTTAATTACGACGTTAACAACAAAATATGAGGTTTTCTTTTTCATAGGGTAGGTTTGGCTATCCAAAAGGGAGTTGGTACACAGTTTGTTGCCCGTCTCCCAACCATTCATGTATAAAACTTTTTTTTTTTTTGATTATTATAATAATAATAATAATAATAAATGACGGTTTCATGTTTTCTTCTCAGGCGACTATTCCCGGTGATTGGAAACTCATTCCAATCACGGTTTCACCATGGTTTTGCCTTGTTTGATTGTTGTTTTGGTTTTCCCTTAGCTTTTTCTACCACGTTTTTCCATCGTTTACCCTGTTTTCTTTTTCGTTTGCTTTCTTTGCGGTGTTTTTGTAATTAGGGTTTCTACCATTTTTCTTTAAATTAGGGTTCTATCTTTGCTTCAATGCCTAGGGTTACTTGGTCCCGTGCAGTGTCCTCGTCTCAGGTAATCACTTCTCATGCGACAGCATCAGTACCCTCTCCTTTGGCAACACCAGTCGACTCTGACAATGTTTGTCACTGTCCCTTCAAGAGTATCCATGGTTGTTCTGATGGAGTCCATGGAAGGGGTTATGTCAAGGGGTCTTTCGTAAAGCACCTACACGATAAGCACCTGTTCTCAGAAGCCAGCAAAAACACAGTCAGATATTTGATTGCTACAGACTTGAATGTTTATCGAAGCATGGAGAAGGTCCTCTGCAATTTACGTATGTGGATGTGTGGTACATGTATGTACCTGCACGCTTGGACTAAGTCTTGTAAGGGGCGTGTAGGAGCAGAACACGACTGCTTTCCAGGGCCCTTTAATGGAGAGGAAGTAGACTTCTTAATTCATGGTTTGGTTCAGCCGGGGGAAGTGCAAACTGGGGTGCAATCTGCTATGCAAACTGGAGTGCAGACGGCAGTACAGCCGAGGATGTACTGCCTGTTGTTGGTGGTTCAGAAGGGGTTAGCAATGGAGATGCTGAGTTCCTCTCTACTGATTTGCTAAATGTCGTTTACCAGCGACAAATACCCACTGTCTCTTGCATCCCTCACAAGTGCAGGCTTGCTTTTTCGAGATCTCTCAAAGCCTGCCTTGATCGAGTTTCAGCAAGTCCTTCCACGATGACAGGTTGGCTTTGTTTGTTACTCCTTACCATATGCACACTGTCGCTTTATCAACCCAAGAGTTCAGCTGAAAGGAAGTCGAGTAATCGCAAGAGATTACAGGTGGTTTCCATCCTCCAGGCTCTTAACATATGGAAAGAACCTAATGGATGCTATACCTTGGTGAATAAGCTTCTCCAGCAGCCTTTACGATGGGGGTCCAAGAAGTCTGACGACAAGAAGGCAGTCGAGAAGAAGCTTGCAGCTAACATTGTTGCTTGTCAACGGAAGATTAATGCAGGGCATTTTGCAGCTGCGATACGTGTGCTGTCCTCTTCAGGCATCGCACCCTATGAGGATAAGACTTATGCTGACTTGCTAGACAAACATCCATTAGCACCCCCTCCGGAGGTTCCCATGGATAACATCACCGCTGACCCATTTTCGTGGGTTCCAAAGCTGTTTTGGGGGCTATTAAAAGCTTTCCGAAGGGTACGTCGTGTGGTCGTGATGGACTACGAGCGCAACACTTAGTCGATGTTCTTAGTGGAGCGGCGGCAGTAGTAGCAGATGACTTACTTTTGTCTATTTCTGGGGTTTTCAACCTTTGGTTGGCTGGACAATGCCCTAGTGAATTAGGTGAATATATTGCTAGCGCACCTCTGACACCTTTGCTTAAGCCGGGAGGAGGTCTTAGGCCCATTGCTGTTGGTACGGTTTGGCGCAGATTGGTTTCCAAGGTGGCTACTTTTGCTATTGGAAAGGACATGACCTCTTATTTAGGAGATTACCAATTTGGGGTTGGTGTTCCTGTGGGAGGGGAAGGCATTTTACACGCTGTAAATCGCCTTTTAGAAGCAAAAGGCCATTCGGACAAAATGTCAATGTTGCTAATTGACTTTTCTAATGCTTTCAACATGGTGAGCATAACTCAGCTCATGAAAGAGGTTCGCCTTCATTGTCCAGGTATTTCTCGTTGGGTAGAATTTTGCTATTTGCGCCCGGCTAAGTTGTATTATGCCCAATATATTTTATCTTCTGATCTTGGGGTGCAACAAGGTGACCCCCTCGGTCCCTTGCTATTTGCTTTGACTCTTCACCCCTTAGTGAAGTCCGTTGCTTCTCGTTGCATTCTTGATTTGCATGCATGGTACCTGGATGATGGTACAATTGTTGGGGATACTTTAGAGGTAGCTAAGGCTTTGCGTATAATTGAAACTAAAGGACCAGGCAGGGGGTTACACCTCAATATAAAGAAAACGGAAGTCTTTTGGCCTTCCCTCGATCCCAGAAGTACATCAGATGGTGTTTTCCCCTCAGATATTGGTAGACCTTCCAAGGGTGTTAAGCTTTTGGGTGGGCCTGTGAGTTTGGATTTGGACTTCACTAGCAACATGTTGTTGAACAGGGTGCACAAAACTGTTCAATTAATGGATGCGATCAAAAAACTCAAGGATCCTCAAAGTGAGATGCTTTTACTTCGCAACTGTGCTGGTGTGTCTAGACTTTATTTTGCAATGCGAACTACCAATCCTGCTGCTCTACAACCTGCTACCGATCTTTATGATGACAAGTTATATCAGTATTTAAGGCTTCTTATTACTGGAGATGGTGCGGGTTTTGGTCCTTTACAGAAGAGATTAGCTACCTTACCTATTAAAGATGGTGGACTTGGCATTTATACCATGGCTGACACTCGTGCTTATTGTTTTCTTGCTTCTCAGAGCCAGACTACTTCAGTGCAGAAAGTGATCCTTGGTGATTTATTTTCAACAGACAGAGGTTCAGCTTATCAGTTGGCTCTTCAGACCTTTACCCAGGTATGTGGATTACCGTCTACTTATCGCGTCGATGATTCTGCCCCCCCTTCCATGCATTCCCTGGCAGTAGTTTATTTTGATGCAATCAAGAAGCAAATCCCAGACCAATTTCATTTGTCTGCAAGAGATTCCGCACTATGGAAATGCAACCGTGTCAAGCATGCCCAAGATTATCTTTTGGCGGTGCCCATTAGTGGGCTTAACCAATTCCTCGGACCTCGACAATTTAGAGATGTGCTTTGTTATCGTCTTGGTATCCCTTTGTTTGTTGACAATAGTTTATGTCCAAGTTGCAACAAACCTATGGACGCTTTTGGAAATCATGCGCTTCATTGTGCTAAGGATATTGGATATAAGTTTCGTCATGATGTCGTTCGTGATGTTGTCTTTGACATTTGTTACAAAGCCAATGTGCCTGCGCGTAAGGAGGTTTCTCTTGGTCTTCGGTCAGACGATGGCAAGGACCTGAAGCCCGCTGATATC
Source organism: Papaver armeniacum (assembly GCA_023531295.1). Lineage (NCBI taxonomy): Eukaryota > Viridiplantae > Streptophyta > Magnoliopsida > Ranunculales > Papaveraceae > Papaver > Papaver armeniacum. The sequence continues at coordinate 37,237 of JAJJWW010012026.1, read as the reverse complement.
CTTGTACTCAACTGGGAAGATGGGAAAGATGTTTGCATGGATGTTACTAGGGCTGCACAAACCCGACCCTACCTGCCAACCCAATCCGCACCCGCCGGTTTTAACCCGTACCTGACCCCACCCGTTGATGGCACGGGTCGACTATGACTCACAACTCCTAATACCCGCCTTACAGCGGGTCGACTATTACTACGGACTTTCCCAACCCGAGTCACCCGCCCACCCGCCCTAGCCATGAAATCCTAGACTAACCTATGTAAATCTAAGGTTGTTTGTAATACATTATCATATTTATACGTAATATAATTTGATAAGAATCAAAACCCTTTACACCAATTTATAACCTATCCTTCTCCACCTCGTTTACATCATCGCATAAACTTGAACAACTTCGTCTTCTTCTTTCTTTCTATCTTTCTATTCTCTTTTTTATATAGATCTCCATAGGTATAGTTTAACACCCGGTACGATCAAGCCCTCCTCATTTTAATTAACCGATCTGTATCTATGAATCATGATCTTGTTTCATCTTCTCTCAAGAGTAAAGACTATAAATATGATTTTAATTCTCCTAATTATATCTTGCTAGTGAAAATGAATCAGTAGATTAGTATTTCAATACTGATTGTAATTTTTGGTTTCATGTAAAAATTATTTTGGTTTGGGAAGTTTTGAATGTAAATCTTTATGTGTATCAGTTGGTATTTAAGAAATAAATTCCATGAACTTTGAATCTTTGATATTGTTTGTTAGATTTAATGAATCAGTGGTAATCTCAGTTCCATTACCTGGACGGGTAAACTCGCCACCCGCCCGACCTAACCCGCTGAAAAGTGGGTCGGGTGAAAACCTACCCGTTGTAAAGTTGGGTCGACTACGGTGACGACTTTAAATACCCGCCATCAGCGGGTAGGGTGGCGGGTGAGGCCAAACCCGACCTACCCGACCCAATGTGCAGCCCTAGATGTTACAGGTGTCTCTCCGTTCACTGGTGATGGTGGCCGCTCCTTTGTCCCTGGTAAGGCTATTTCTGGTGCTGTTTCACGTAAACATACCAAATATTCGGACAAGTGTGATGCACATGGGTATGGGTTGGGTGTTCTGGATTTTTCTACCTTGGGAGAACTTGGTGAGGATACTTTAGCTTTTTTCAAGCGTCTGAAGCATCGTTTATTTAGCAATGACGCTAGTAGTGGCACAGGTAGATTCATTTTTTAAAGATTAGTCATTGCTATTCAAAGAGGAGTTGGAGCCCAGCTTGTCGCTAGGTTACCAACCAAGAGCTTTGTTTGATTATATATAAACAATTATCTTAAAAATAATAATAAAAAAAATAAAAAAAAAATAATAATAACAAATAAAAATAAAAATAAAATATTATTTCATTATTAAAATATTAAACTAAATAATATTTGGTGGCAAAAAATAAATAAATAAGGAAATATTTAAAATATTACATTATTAATTTAGAATTTCCCCTTTTAAGGACTTCCTCTTTTGATCAAAACTCTTGATTTTCATATTTTGTCAAATATTGCTCCATGGGCCATATGGTTTGCAAAGCAAGTGGTCATGCAACCGATATGGCTTTCTGCCATAAAAAATTTCTAAAAAATATTATTTTAATATTCCAATTAGTGGTCTTTCAAGCAAAAATTAAGAGTTTCAGTCAAACTCAGATTCTTCATAAAAATATGAAATAATACTCGATGAACCATCAGAAAATACAAAAATTCTCAGGAATGGTCCGTGAACAGCATTACGACACGGTCACACCACCAAGGCCATAGTCGGTCCCTTTCCTGCCAAAAAGCGATCCGACCTCCATCATAGATCAACGACTAATTAATATTTTGTATAGTCCATATGTGGTTCAGACTCTTCCAGTCGGAATTGACCCATACACCACTACCACCAATGACCGGTTTCTATATCCCTTACTTGGTCCATCCTTCTTTTATAATTAGGTTTACTGCCTAATGCTTCGCGGAGCACTATTTTTAATTATGAATAAACACTAATTAATCATTTAAACATCAATTGCTCTGCAAGTGACTTTGGTGAATGCTTAATCAAGCATCTGGGTGCCCCATGGTCGGACCGTCACCACCTCTGACATGTCCCTCTCTCATCTCTGGCTCAATGATTGATGAATCAACCATCACTACAAAACAAGTAGCTTCTAGGGACGGTTGTTTTTTCAAAACCGCCCCTAAAGAAAGTTACTTTGGACGCTCATTGAAAGAAAACACGACCAAATATCATTAGTGATGGTGGAATAGGGGACAGTTAGAAAACCGTCACTAATATATCTTCGTGGGACGGATCCCAAGAGGCCTTCTGTTTTGTAGTGTATCCGCTATAATTAGGATTTTGAATCTAACGCTCCACAAAGAATATTCTGAACAGTAGGTTTAAACACCAGTGATCTTTATATTCAAACACCAAAATGGTGCATTAAGCCTGGGTAGATGACTTTGAGAAAAATGGCGCATTACAAATGTCATACTCGGATTAAGAGTGAATATGAATCATACTCATTCTCAAATTGAATCATGCTCTATTTGAGAATGAGGAATTTTATCGTGGACTTTTAGCGAATTATTACCAAATAAAACATAATTACCATTTGTGGGTAAACGTTAATGCAATACTTGTTAAAGTTCAAATGCAGGAACTATTCGATTTACAAATAATTTATGCTTTTACCACTTATATCCTCCCAAACTAACCTTGGTTTACAAGAGCCGTAACTTCTCTGATGATTAAAGTTACCTGACTTTTTTGGTAGTTCTTAAAAATATCAGACTTGGGGATAGAAATCAAACTATCACAAATTCGTACGGTATAAACAAGATTGCAATAAAGTCATTGTTGTCGAAAAGACAATGTGATTTAACTTTCAATCCTACGAACAATAAAAAGTAAAAAATAAAGTTGACCAATTTTTTCTTTTTCACTGCGTACTTTCCTTAACCAATTTCACGTTCCAAGACCAGACAATACAGGCACGGGGCTGGACATAAGTGGGTTTTAATGAGTAGAGCAGCATTGTACAATGGTTTGTTATTATTACACAAGAGGACTAGTCTAAGATACCCGACTCTGTTTGGCTCAAGTTAGTCATTACGTGTAAATATGGTATTTTTAAATCAACCTAGGAAGCTACTGTCTCCCCCTCTAGAATTAGTTTGAAATTTCAAAAATGATATCTTGACGGTGGAAATTCTGTCAAAAATCCCGACCCTATTTTTACCCATTCCTTATCCCAATTGAAATCGCGCTAGATGTAGCATCTCTGTTGAAATTTTCTTTTTTTCTTTTATGTGAACTTTTATCCATTTCAGATCTCTCCAACACATAATGGAAATTTCGTGCATGTCTGCATGTTAGCACTATGTTTTAGTAGATCCTGACATTTTAAACTAATGGCAAAATTATAATAGATTTTACAGCCCGGACCACACTCGGTCCAGATTGGAATTTTCAATGGTACTGATCAACTATCTCGGAAACATTTGATTCATAATAAGTTTGGAAAATTTCAGTCAAGGCACTATATGTATTTTTAAAACTGCAAAAATAAGTTTCTGCAACAATAAAATGCTGGAAGAAAAATAAAATCATCAATTAAATTTTACATGTTGATTCAAAATTTCGATTTTTTCCTTGTGCCCTGAACTTAAATTAGGCCGAACCTTTGTGGTATTACTGAATTACATTGTTCGTGTATCTTCATTGTAGCATTATAGAAAGAAAAAAAGGGACAACGATATCAAGTCAATTTATTTGCATAACTCAACTTTTAATGAAGAGTATAGCGTATGCGCACTATCACATTATATACACTATGACGACACGAATCAAGATCAGAACATATGAAATTATTTATTATCGATTTGTTTATGTAAAGAGTGGTCAGGATTTGTCCTAGGCAAAGATAAATGATTAATTAAATTTCTATTATAAATGTCCCTTTAATAATCTAACATAAATACATAATTTTACTAAAAAATATATTAATTCTAATGGTGGTAGTGTAAGTAGGGTTAGTATAAGCGGTGGCGGGTGTTTGTGAATGGTGGAGGCGGTAACATTACTATTGGTGGAAGAAATAGTGGCGGTGGATGGTTTTTATGATGGTGCGGGTGTTGGTAATAGTAGTGTATAATAACAGTTTTTGCTTTTTAGTGAGTTTTATTGTATTGTGAAAGATGTAATTGGTTGTTTTTAGCACGATTGATAAGGACAAAAACCAAATATTTCGAGGATGATACCGGAACGTATAAGACAATATGATCATGATTTGTTCGATCACCCGTATTATATAAAGGCAATTGGTGTACCCGCGTAAGAGAATATTATCGCTCTCTCAAGTACTATTACATTCTTTTTCCTGAAAGACCATCAATGTCGAGTTGTTTCGCGACAACTACCTACAAAGACAACAACTTTCACTCAATTACCGATATAAAACCTTATTGACCAGAAAATGTATTTGCATTCTAAAATATTTGTTTGAAAATTATGTTTGTTCATCAAAATCATCATAAAAACCTCTAAATCATAAATCTAAATTTCGCCTCCGATGTTTATAGAATATTTTTATATTTTACATTCTCAAATCATGCGACCTCTTAATGACAAATCAACAATATCAAATTACGGATCAATATGTATAGGTTTCATTCACCAGGTTAGAAGGTAGAGTATACACGGATAGGTAGATCACACGCAAGAACATGACCGAGAATACTTCAATAATTTGGTCAAGAGATAAGGTCAAAAATTTAAGATTAACTTTCTATAGGACTAATTAGATCGGCTTCGATAGGAGCTGAATAAAATATGGATTAATAATAATTTTCACGTAAGACAATTGCAAAACATAGTTTGGCTAACTCTACCTATGTAAAGAGTGGTCAAGATTTGTCCTTCCTCAATTGCTATGTTATGTGAGAAGAAGGTGATATCTAAGATTGAGGTATAATTCAAATCTATTAGATTCATACCATTTACAATTGGATGCCTTGAAAAAATTGACGTGTTGTTATTATTATTACAGGAAAGGGATACATCGACCACACTTGCGCAAATAGCTCACTTCGCAAATGATTGGTGTTGCCTATACTGTCTAGAATGCAACGAGGAATTTGAGGAAACAAGGCACCAGAAGCAGTGTCCGGAGTATTTTGGATATAGTAACTTAGACCCGATGTAATACTTATGTTTTTTTTTTTTTAGTTTTTTCACAATCTATTTATTTAAGAAAATGAACATTGCAAATACATAACGACAACAAAAATTAGACAGATTGCGTTTGACAATAATGGCTACCGATGGTCCTAAACGACAAAAGAAAGGAATTGTTGTAGAAGAATTATTGGGATATACAACGAATACTTGATACGAATGAAAGAGGTATAACTATTTCGATTCTGAAATCACATAAAGTTCACGATGAAGATGACATCAAGTTTAAAGTTAGTAACAAACATAATATGGATAACTAAAATGTTAAAAACAAACAAGATATATAAACTTAGAAAGCCGTGGGACTTGAAGAGGCCAATTTTGAAAACTACAGTCTTAGAAACCAACGATCCACAATACCATAATTTTTTTTTATAAATATTCAACGTAGAATATGTCAACCTTTGGTAAAGGATCTATTGACAATCTATTAATTTGAAATAGGATCATGGAGTACAATATGTGTTCAAGGTTCTTTATAAGGTAATGTGTCGCCAGATTGTATTCCAAGTGAAGGTAGGAACATACGGAAGTGACAAAATGTCCAAGACTTTTGAAATTACTAAAGCGTTCGTTAAGACGAATTGTTGGGCACAATACTTTGTTGAAGATTTAATGGCAGAGGTTCGCATATATACAATCCATTCGAAAAGGTAATGGGTACACATTTTAAACATTGTCATCTAATGGGTGTTGAAAAATTACAGGAAAATCATGTCACATTGGATAGTTTGTATCATTCGTTCGATGCAAAAAATACTATTCTCTGCCTATTTGGAGGATCGACAACATAACCATGATAAAAGAGTCAGCTGGAGCGAAATAGGAGCATGTGGAGACTTTTATGGACGATATTGATTAGTTGATTTCACTGAGATGAGCGTTGCTGACGACATATTTCCAAAAAATATTTAAACTTCCATGTTCATGTAGAGCATTTTCTCATTATAAGCAATGAACCTAAATAAAAAAGTGTCTCGGAAGTTAAGATTATATTTCTTTCGTTTGAGCAAATCTCCGGCGGTAAAACATTAAAGGAAAAACAAAGTAAAAAAGAAAGGAAAATCCCAACTATTTTTATGACAAACACATATTAAATCATAAGGAGTTGATAAGTATTCGGGACACAAATTATACGATATATTAAAAATGAACCAACATCATGGCCTGTGCCGTTACGGCACGGGTTAAGGGCTAGTTATATACAAAACATGATAAAAAAAACTTTCCTGAATTGATATTGAACAACTAAGTTCATGAATCATGATGTAATAAGTATAAATAACCTGCACTATCAATCGACAAGCTACGATAACCAAGTCGACAATGACAACGACATTTAATGGTTGAATCGATAACCAAATTATTAAAAAAATAAATAAATTATGAACTATCAATGTTGAGGGGTTGTTTCTCCCTCGACTCCTATAGACGAATGCATATACTAAAGGATAAAAATGAAGAAAACATTATTCAACTTATATCGAAGACTATAGTGTATATGCACTGTATAACTATAAACAAGAATTGAATAACGAAAAGGATATTTATTCGACGAACTGAACTTCCATTAAAGAGTATATTGTTTCTTATCATGCCTTCAGTTCGTAGAGTAATTTCGGCCTACACTTCATTGGGAATATTTGTTCACAAAGCAATAGCACGTTGAAATGAGTACACACTGTTGCACATTAAAAACTGAGTCTACAAAAGATGCACTCTAAGAAACTCTAAGAAACTGACTGCAATACATAAAAACTATACTCTAAAAAAATTCAAAGATATATTACAACACATTAGACAAACATAAAGATCTTCACCTACTAAAACAACATTAAGCATATTCGTTTGAAACCATAACATCTCGTAAGAAACAATTAATAAAATGTGTTGATGTATATAGATTCAAGTTGATATTCAAAAAAGAAAAAGCAAAATATAATATGTAGAAACCAGACATCTCTTAATATAATGTGAAGATACATAGATTCAAGTTGATATTCAAAAATGAAAAAGAAAAATATGAATTCGGGTTGAATTCATCATGCTGGAATTCAAAAATAGAAAATTGTTGATTTGCTAAAGAGTATATGCATTCTGCACTGATGAAATTGTACAAGCAACTTGCTCTGAAATAACTGTATTCATTTATGTACTTGACAAACTGTGTCTCATACTCAAATAACTAGTAGAAGTAACTCTAAATCATTTATCAATTTTTTTGGTTAAAAGAATAAATATGATGAAGATACATACATATTGCAGGTAGACTATACTGTTGGATTATTGACAAATATGTTTTACAGGATAGCGCAAAAAAGACGTGTACATACACAGTACAGGTACACTGTACTAATAATAAAACAAATTAAAGTATGATACTTTGGTGCAGAAAACATTATTAAACTTAAGCCGCACAATATAGCATGTCTGCACTGTTGGGTTCTGCGAAAATGGAATGAGATTACGGAAAAATAAATGAGAAAAAGAGGAAATAAAACTAAGAACCCAAATTGATGTTGAATTCCTGAAACATACACCCAATCTCAGCAATCAAAACTTATTTCCATGCATAAATCAAAACAAATTAATCTAAAATAAAAAAAAAGTAACTATTATAATCAAATCTAGTTACGAAACGAACATATAACACGACTATTGTCTAGATATGAACTTTATTCATGAAAATGAAGTAATTATTAATCATGGAGATCGAAAACACCAAGATCTACCTAAAATTCCTCTTTCAAAAACCTAAGAATTCAAAATCGTAAAATCTTAGCTTACCGATGGATTTAGTAGCAATATGTCGGTAAATCGAGAGATTAGAACCATAGATTTAATTATAAACTAGGAAACTAAGAAAGATAGGGTCCAAAATTTTTGTGGCAGACCGCCTGGGCACACAACTCCCGATTCAATAATTTAAAAATAAAAAAATAGGAAAAGATTTAACCTGGTATAGTTATATAAGGGTATTTCAGACATTTAAATAGATGTCACACTTGTGTATGGACCCGAAATAACATTTTTGACCTAAAAATCAGATGTTTTTAAAAATAAGGACCTTCGGTTAAACTGGGCTTAATGAAAGGACTAGCCAATAAATCGACTCACTAGATTAGTACCTAATGGTAATTCATATTTTTAATTTTCACTATCGATTATTGAAGGGCATATTAACCATTTCAAAAAAAAATTAGAGATAAGAGGTGACTTCATTCTAGATTTTGGTAACTAGTTTTTGATTTATCAGTCACCCCTAGTTCTTTTTCGGGGTTCCCCTTAAGATGCCAGTTTTTTTCTTTCTATTGTAAATCTGCCAGTTTTTTTCACCTCTAATCGTTTCTGAAATGTGAAAAATACCAGAACCACCCTACTATATGGGTTCAATATAAACAAGCCCCACAAAATGGATCTTCCACTATCAACTCCATACTTTAAGTTTTTGATATTTCTAGGCCCAGAAAATCTATTTTTGGGGCCAAATTTTACGGATTGCTGACGTCATCATTTTTTAAATAAATCTAAAAATACCCAAAATAACCTCCAGTATTTATAGAAGATTTATATAGGAATAAAAACAGAAAATCAAATCAGATTTTTTTTTTTAAAACTTTCATCTCTCTGCTCTCTGGAGATTTGTTCTGCATTATATCAAATCTTCTAAACTCGAGAGTAAGTTTCTTCAGACAATTGTTAAATTAAAGAACAATACAAATCTGGATTGATTATTAGGTCTCTGTATTGAATACGATAGGAAGAACAATATAGGTCGCTGTGTTGAATTGATTCAGTACTTTTCAGATCTGACGGAAGGAGACGCTGCATTGAAGAACAACAATTAGGTGTGTTTTCAATCGATTCCGTGATCTGTATCGGTGTTTGTATTCAACTTAGAAGACTTGATTTCGATTTTTACTGATGTTCAAATATTTGTTTTTGTATTTTGTTGAGTCTTAGAAGATGAAGATTACTGGTTGGAAATCAATATAGGTTTGCTTTAGAAGAAGAAGAACGAATTTAGGTATAAATTCGTTTGTTTTCTGATTTTTTATTTCGATTTTTGTTATTTCGATCTTACTGATTTCGATTTGATACTTAGAAGATGAAGTATAAGCAAAATTTGTCTTTGAAGAAGAAGAGCAACAATCTAGGTACGAATTTTGTTGTTTGTTTGATTTCAATTTTGTTTTCAATTTTTTTCTATTTTCTTGCATGTTCGATCTGAGAATATAGTTAGCATTTATTAAAATTTGTTGAGAATTTGTTGTTGATATTGAGAAGACGATGATGAAACAACATTGTTTTAGAAGAAGGACTATAAATTTAGTTAGAGATGTTGTTTTTTTATGAAATGTGTAAGTTGAGGTTACACAGTAGCATGTGTAACTTGAAGTTACACATATATGTCCTGTAGCATGTGTATTTGTAAACAGTTATAGGAGTTGTATCTTTTAAGACACATTGTATCTCTTGTTTTCCTTTTTGTTGAGTATGTTTGATTGCTTATTGTATTATTTAGCTTTCCGCATAGAATATGCCCCCGAGTAAATTGCGTTCGTTTTTTTATTTTGATATTTTTATTGTATGTTTGTAGTTTCCAAGTTGTTATGGATGTTGTTATTTGCATTGCTATTGTTCGTTTCTTTTCAGATTTCATTACCATGCGTGTTAATACTGATATCAAACTTGATGAGTTTAAGGAACAAGTTTGCAAGGAATGGAAGCAATTTACTCCACTTGGTATTTGTTTCTTCTTCCGAGAAGGTGGGAAAGAATTTCCGCTTGACTGTGATTATTTGCTTCAAGCTCTTATATCCATCACAAATAGTAAAAACAAGACCAGTGTTGATATTTTCTTGCAAAATGTTACTCATGTAGCCTCTTCATCTAGCTCTAGGGCAGATTCTTCTATATCTAATTGTTCTAGTATTTCTTCGTCGAGAAACAATCGTTCTGTTGTAATGTATTTGGAAGACAAAAGCAAGCCTGCAAAACCTTTGTTATCTGATGGTTGGCTCAAGGTCCTTGGTGAGATTGGTCATGTGTTTGTTGAAGGAGTTAAGCAAGTCAGGGTTGCTTACACCAAGTATCGTCTTCGCACTGGTTTCAACATGGTTGTAACACACAATGAGCGTTCTAGGTTCACGGCTAAGTGTGCAGTAAAAGAATACAGCTGGAAATTTCATGCAGCCTCTATTGATGAAAGGAACGAAATGTTTCAGGTAGCTTTTTTGTGTTCTGTCATCTTATGCTTAGCATATGTTATGTTTTGTTACAGTATGTGTAACTTTGGGTTACACATGATTTTTTTGCACCATATTATTTTTGGTTGATTTGTTTATATTTTGTATGAACCTCTTCAGGTCAGATCTTATAACCCTGAGCACATTTGTCGTGCTGGTGGGCGCAACTTGAATCAAAAATACTCCACCAGCTTCACGTCTAGTTTGATTGAGGAAGAAGTTCGGAAAAATCCTCACAAGAAGCCTAAGAAAATTGCTGCTGATTTCCAGACAAACTATGGGGTTACCATGGAGTACTATCAGGCCTATAATGGTAGGGAAAAGGTTTATGAGACGATTTATGGCGACGATGTGAAGTCATACTCACACTTGGTATGGTATATTAATGTTATAAGGGAAACTAACCCTGGTAGTGTGATAAAGTTTGAATTTGATCCTGCAAAGAAACAGTTCCAACGGATATTCATCGCGTTTGATGCATGCATCAAAGGGTACCGGTTTTGTCGGCCAATGGTATACTTGGATGCCACTTTCCTTACTGGTAGATTCAGAGGTTGCTTTGATGGCAGCTACTGGGATCAATGGTCATAAAGGTATGTTTTTTTAATGTTTTTTTTTTGAACAACTTCAGTTGACAAATAACTGAGAGTTACACATGTGTAACTCTCAGTTACACATTTGTTTACTCAGTGTGTAACTAATAAAATAGCATCTGTAACCTTAAGTTACACATTTTTTTAGGATGTTTAACTTGTATTTACACATTGGTTTCTGTTTTTGTGAAACTGATTATTTTTTCAATTCTGCACAATTATTTTTGTAGGATTTTTCCCACTTGTTGTGGCACTAGTCGATTCTCGAGACTCACAACAACCGAGAGTGGTTTTTAAGGAATTTGACTGAAGTTGTTGGTGATGGGAGGCCAATCACCTTCCTTTCGGATCGCCATGAAGGACTCTTGCAGGGTGTTCCACTTTTCCATCCAGATTCGTTCCACAACTTCTGCTACTATCATTTGAAGACTAATCCGCCCATCAATGGCTCAGATCCTAGGTACACGCTTGTGTTGGACTTTTTCCAAGAAGCAACATACGCACTCTCACTCGAAAACCATGCCAAGGCTATACATCAAATTAGATATTTGAACTGCGATTGGGTGGCTGATTATATCGAGACCATACCATCTGAATCGTATGCGAATGCCTATTTCAAAGGTTGTCGGTATGGATGCACATCTAGTACTCTAGCAGAATCACTCAATAGCTGGATTCTGGTTCACAGGAAGATGCCTGCATCTTCTCTTCTTGATCAGGTTAATAGAGTTTTTTTTTTTTTTTTTTGTTGCCTTTTATTTCTTGTTTTGTCACTTTATATATTCATAAGTTTTTTTTCCTTTTCAGATTAGGATGAAAATAATGGTAATGATGGCAGACCGCCGTGAAGATGGTGCTAATATGATGATTCCATTAACCCCAGAGTATGAGGAAAATCTTGAGGCTCTTCAAGATGAAGGTTTGGCTTGGGAAGTATTGGTGGCTAGTCCTACCGTGTTTAAAGTTTTTAGCGAAAGGACTCACTTGGTGTACCTCTAACACCAGACTTGCACCTGTCAAAGGTTTTGTTTCTTATGTTTTTTTTATTTTTGTATGTTCATTTTTTTGAAAGTTTACAGGATGTGTAACTTCTAGTTACACTAGACATATGGATATGTAACTACTAGTTACACATCTTATTTTGCATGCGTAACTGGAAGATACACATCCTATATATGCATGTGTTACTAGCTGATTATTTTGTGTTTTATGATTTCCTTGTGTAACTAGCCGAGTGTTTATATTCTTGTTTTTGTTTTTTTTTGAAGGTGGCGTGTATACGGTTTCCCTTGTGCTCATGCTCTTGCAGCCATACAGAAGATTAAACGTGAGGCTATTGATTTCATTTCACCTTATTTTACGAGCGACTATTTTAGGAAGACTAATTTGCATGTTATCCATCCAATTCCCAACTACAGCAGGACTATTGAAATTAAAGAAGACGACACCATCAACCCGCCTATCGTAAAGAAGCAACCAGGTAGACCCCCAGGAAAAAGGATTCTAAGTAAAGGTGAGAAGAAGGTAAAGAGGAAAGTTCATTGCAGCAACTGCAAGGAAGCAGGTCACAATAGGGCAGGTTGCAAGAATCCTCCGAAGTACACACCCCCTAGTTTGAGTCTACCAAAGTTCATTTCTGCAAGTATTGATTTTATGTGTGGTTTCTTATTTGTCTTGGATTATTTGATTTTTAGTTTTCTTCATTTCGGTTCGCATGGACCATTTTTCTGCAACATTGATTATGTGCAAGGATCATTGATTCATATTTTGTATTTTGTGAGTTCACAGGTGAAATGCATTTTATTTTATTTTTGATTTATTGTGTACGTCTGATCAGTGGTCAAATGCTTGTGTAACTTTAGTTTACACTCAAAAATATGGATGTGTAACCAGAGGTTACACTATTGTGAATGCATATGTAACATTAGGTTACACATGATAAATGCATATGTAAACTCAGGTTACACCTTCAGTTAATTTACACATCAAATTAAGATGTGTAACTTTAAGTTACTTAACCCGTTGCATACTTCTGGAACATGTACACACAACAGGAAAAGTTCTAACAAGATATTTTTATAAGTCTAATAACAACTTGTAGTTACCAAAAGTATAAAAGTTTTTAATTCAATGAATTTCAATCCAAAAGTATAGAAGTTTGCAAATCCAAGAACTGCTAAAATCTAGTAACTTATGAAACTTAAAAGTTTTAACAACATATTTGCAATTCTAACAACGGATTTTAGCTAACAACATATGACTTCTTTACACAACTCTGAAAGGATCTAAAATAATCTTGTAAGCATGCTTGCCCTAATTTTGTTCACCTTGTTAATCATTATTGTCACCATTGGTATAGCTAATTTTGTTTCAAGTGTCCAATTCTTCATCCTTGTCTTCATGTAATAGCATACAAGTTGAAGACAATTGGGAAATGAACCTTGTTTGGGCGAACCGACATATTTTGTCGTTGGTTTCAACCCAATAGGAATGAGGTATTTCACTGGTGAAGTTATTGCAGCTGCATATTCCTTGGCTTGCCTGAAGTGATATTTCCTATTGTCCTTATTTTCTGACGAGTTCATGTGGGACCAAGATTGACCTCGCCTCAAGTCGAAATCCATTAGCGTGTAGTGTGTGTCACCATTACACATTGGTGCGAAAATTCTGATTGGGTTGCGACCCTCATTAAAGTCCTTATGCATCTTGGAAATCCAGAATTTCTCGAAATCACCATACTTGTTCACAAAAGATTGCTGCACAAACCATTTGGAATATCAACCACACATTTTAACTTGAAAATCAAAAAGTTACAAATGCAGCAATGAATTTCTTATATTTACATAGTCCTGGGTGTTACAATTGAAAAATATGGATTTGTAACCTCATATTACACATTATACATGCGTATGTAACCCAAGGTTACACAATTTGTAAACCCAACATATTCACATTCCACTATCATATGTAACTTTAAGTTACATAACCTTTTTGAAGTTACATACAACAAGATTTTTAAATTGAGATAACTACTTACATATGCTTTCGGTGAGAGGAATATTGCTTTTTCATACTTCGGATTTGAGTTCATCTTTTTCCTTAACCTGCTGATGTAAAGATCCATGAATTCTGACTCCAAGTATGATTCTTTGCTTGTAAGTTGAAGCAAAAGTTCTCTACTTATATCAAAGAGTGGGCTACCATCATTTTTGTATTCGACCCAAGGAATGTCTCTACATTGGAAAGAAGAAATAATTAAACAACACAACAGAATCAAGTAGTATGATACAATGTTTTAATATTAAAATGATATATCACAACACCATAACAGAAGAATCAAGCTTTGGTTTGGGTTATATCTACTTACGTTTTGGGATGTGTATTGAAATATGCAAGTACTTGCTCCTTTTGATCGGCATCCAACATTTCAATTACTAGGGAACCTTTAACATCCTTTCTCATTGTCCCATCATCATCTTCTGGAACTGCATCCATTGTTTCTTCTACTTCTGGAACTGCAGCCATTGTTTCTACTTTTTCTTGTGGAACTGCATCCATTGCTTCTTCATTAGGAGTCTTCTTAATCTAATTTGAATTTCTTTTATAAAGTTGCAGATCTTGCTTTTCAAATTGTTCTATTCCTCAAAACTCGTTGTTGTATTTGGTTGTTCTCAGCTTCCTTGATTAGTTCTCCCATAGGTTTTGGAGTTCTATCCAGGCCAAGGCTAAAAATACTTTCACTATCAATGTTCTCTTGAGTTTGAGCTGTGCAACAAAAATAAGCAGAATCAAAAAAAGTTGCACATGCTCAACTTGTGTAAACTGAAGTTACACTTGCCTTGCATAGGATGTGTAACAGAAAGCTACACTTGCATTACACATGTGTAGCCTTAAGTTACACATGCCTATACAATGTGTAACTTGAGGTTACACTTGCATTATGAAAAACATAAGAAGGAAAAAAATCATAAGAAGTTGCAAAAGGAAGACATGTTACCGCTGGAGCTAATTTCTGGAATCTCCATCTCTTCAGGTCCGTGTTCATAAATTCCTTTACCTTGGTCAATGTCGCTTAGAACCATATCTAGTATATACATTATTTCAAAATCCGCCATCTCAGGATTGTCACCTGGCTGGGTTGTAGCAGTTATCACCATAGAGTCATCAAACACTGTTGGCTGAGTTGAAGCGAAACTTTCATCAAAAGTTTCAGGTTTTGGCCGAGTTGGAGCAGTCATAACCAAACCGTCACCAACAGTTGCGATGTCTCTTCTTCGATATTTGCAATTACATCATCACCTGTGGCTTTCTACTGCGCGCCATCCACAACTTCACCTTCTGTAGGTTTCTTCTGCGCCTCATCCGGAACAGGTGTCTCTTCACCAGCTTTCTTTTGCTCCTCATCAACAAGATTTGAAGGAGTGGGATTTTGCTTTACAGTTGGCTTTTTCTTTGTAAGAGGATTTGTCACACTCTTCATACTCGAACTGTATATCCTAAGAGGCGTTTTGTGCCCCTCTGCAGCAGTTTGAGCTTGCAGAATTGTTGGCGTATTTCCAGCTGCAAGACTTATACATGGAACTGCACAAGGATTGAAATGAGAAACTTTGTTTATTTAGGATGATGATGATGATGATGATGATGATGTTAAATTTTTTTAGAAAAATTTCAAGAAGAATATATCATGTGTAATCGACAGCTACACATGCATATGACTTGGATACCTAGCATGTGTAATTTTTTGGTTGAAAATTTTGTTCATTTTAACATGTGTAAGTCCATGTTACACATGCATATGACTTGGATACCTAGCATGTGTAACTCCATGTTATACATGCATCTAACTAGTATAACCAGAAGTTACACATGCATATAACATGTGTAACTAGGGATTACACATCCATATGATTTGTGTACTCAACAATTACTAAGTCTAATTTGGTACCTCTAGCAAAAAAAATCACCAAAGTATGAAACTAAAAAGGTTCAAAGACCTTAGTGTCAACTAATTGGGTACCTCTACACATGTCAACTAATATATCATTATCACTATCAAGTTAAAGCATATTAAAAATGAACAACTACTTACATTCTTCATGGAAGGAAGTTTCCGCGTCATCTTTCTCTTGCTCTTGCTCAGTCTCTTTCTCGAACTCATAAGCTCCATGCTCAGTACCTCCATGTCCTTGTACACCATCCATCTTGTTGCATAAACTCTTACTGGGTCACTTTGTAAGGTTCAATACCCATTGCTCTCATAATTTTGCAACTAAAAGTGTGAATCTTGAATTTTGGTGTTCCTGAAAGGTCCCCTTCTGATATCCCTTCTCTGGCAATTCCATACACTACATCAAACATTTCTTGCTTTGCATGCAGTTGCTCTTTCAATTTTCCATTCTCAATGGTTTGCTCTTTCAGCCATCTTTGCAGGTCGTCCTTGCTTGGTACCACGGTTGATATACCAAGTCAAGCCAAGCTGTGAAAACTCACCACAAAGCTAGGAGTTGGCTGTAATTAACAGATGGAGAGGTTAAAAAGAGATAGCAAAAATAGTTAAACAATCTAAATATACAAATTTTCAGTTGTATGTGTAACTTAAAGTTACATAAGCACATTTAACGGAAAACTGAATTCACTGGTGTTATCTTTGCATGTGTAACTATAAGTTACACAAGCACGTTTAAATGTGTAACTTATAGCTACACATGACAATTTTGATTACATCCAACTTATATCTAAATTATAGTACCATAAATTTACAAAACATAAACCAATTAACATATAACACTTACCGAAAACTCTGTCATGTTTGTTCTAGAAATGTAATCCGAAATCTGGTATTGTAGATCCCACCTTCCAACCCCATGATAATCAAGATTAGTGTTGATAATTAATTTTCACTTATTATAACTCTAAAATCAGATTTTTAGTTATAAAAAAAAAAAGCTTCCAAGACGTGTTATAAAAAAAAAAACGAAAACTTATGTTTTTGTGAGATTTTGAAAAGAAAAAGAAAACTTATGTGATATTTGTGAAACAAAACTTAATTTGATTTTGATTCACTCAACCAAAACCTACCTTTCTTTTCTCCCGATGTTTGTTTTCATGAGTGGTATTCCTAATTTTCCTAAATATTACGATTGACCTTTTGAACCTTGGTAAAGATACTTCTAAATTAGTTCCCATTAGCTTTTTCTAATCAAGCTCAAAATTATCTAAAGTACATAACAAAATCAAAACTTTTGAATTTGCATAAGAACTTTTTTGAATTTTCACTTACGCTTCAATTTTGCTTGCTCGTGACCAATCGTAAAACCAGAATCTCGTTAAATTTGGGGAAGATCCAATCGTAAAACCAGTTACGGTTGGTAACTAATGAATCGAGACCACCCGTAACTACCCTACGATTGGTGTGTCAACTTAACTTTTGAACCGTAAATCATTATTTGATAAATTCTTAAGACACATGATTATTTACGGTTGGTATGGTTGTTTGAGTTACAAACTGTAACTTAATTACGGTTGATAAATATGACGCAAATAAAAACCGTAACTGAACATATTTCTCAAAACTAAGAACTTACAGTTGGTATTTGAGTTTAAACCAACCGTAACATCAACCCAATCTACAGTTATGGTTCGTATTTGAGTTATTACCAGCCGTAACTCACATGCAACCAGAAATTTCAATTTCAATTTTCATATAAAACCCTAATTTTTGATACAAAATTAACTTAAATCCAACACGATAAACTAAACCCTAACTGGATTTTTCCAAACATTTTTCAAATCGCCGATTAATCGAAGACGATAAAATTTTCGGTTTTAATGGAGGTTATGGTTGATGGAGGAGAAGAGAAGATGAAAAAAAAAACTGATTTGATTTTTTCTGATTCATTAGGTTTAAAAAACTTGATTTGATTTTGGTTGATTTAAGGTGAAAAGGGTAATCTAGTCAATCTACACCCCCTATAGGACACCCCCTAACCAATAAGAGGGACATTGTTATCACTTGCCGCCCCTCTACCATTTCTTGTCGTCCCTATATCAAGATTATTCTAATTTGCGTCTTGTCTCTATCCTTCACGGGTCCAAATAAATAAAAAATTTAAAATTCAATTTACACTAAAATGGAAAAACAAGTGGGTCCATCCTAAGCTCTATCTCTTTAGAGAGACGGTGTGGGTATTTCTGATTTCCAGTTAGTCGAACGATTTGTCTTTTTTTGCCAATCAGAGTTTGTTGGTGTTTGCTAGGCTCTGTTCTGACCGTTACGTTGTTCAGGATTCGTCGTCTATTTTCACTTTCTCAACATGTAATTATTATGGTGTGGTAATATATTAGCAATTTTGAATTAATTGGCATTCGAAATTATCTCGAGTCTATAATCAAGCCAAAATTTAGAATTACCGGCTATATTCCAATTATTGGGATTAAAAATTACCGGTAATTTGATTATTGAGATGTTACTTACCAAACACGCTGTTGCGTTTGGGCATGGATTACATTTTAACTACTGCTACCAGTAAAAACCACATTTACCTAGAGTTTCATAGAGAAGGAGAAAAGCAACAAGTCTGGATCATCTTGCGTGGCGTCATGGACTCATGAAAAGAAAAAGGTTCGTATTTTTTCCGTTTCTCTGTAGTCCGTACATATTGCGTCCCTTGCGTACTTTCTGTCAGATATATTAATGGTTGTCTCGTCGCTCGTGTGTGGTTGTTTGAATTGTCCATTGACCGCTAAAGGAAGAAGATGGCGTACAGGTCATTTGGAGAGTGACAGCACTGAGCTCACTACCAACCTTCCGTACAAACGAATTCAGCAGGGATTAATGCAACAAAACAAAATTTCTGTTGCTGACAGTGACAAGCACCACCCACATCCTTTGCACAAAACAAAACGGCTATATTTAGCTTTATTATTATTATTATTATTTTTTTTTATTAATTATTGGATAACGATTATTACATTAACTAGTTGGAAGCCTAACAAGCTAAGCTCCAACGACATACTAATACATTAATTGAACAGGTTCTGTGCTAGCCTACCAACGGCCTCATGGGGAACCTTGCACAAGGGGAGCCAAACTACGGGCGGGGGCGAGATTGTGTCACAAGGGGGGGCAAACTAACACTACCTTCCATGTTAATTCCCGCAATATTACGCCATTGGGGACTCGAACCCTCGGACCTCCTGGAGCGCATTAAACTTTGGGGAACGGGGATGACCAGCTGAGCTAGGGGCCCGTTCTTATTTTTTATTATTTTTTATTACCACTACATTAATTGAACAGGTTGATGTGCTAGTCTACCAGCGGGCCTCATGGGAAACCTTGCCAAGGGGAGCCGAAACGGCGGGAGGGGGGCGAGATTGTGTCACAAGGGGGGCAAATTAACACTACCTTCCATGTTAATTCCTGCAATATTACGCCATTTGGGATTCGAACCTGGGACCTCCTGGAGCGCATTAAACTTTGGGGAACGGGGATGACCAGCTGAGCTAGGGGCACGTTCTTCAATATTATTATTATTATTATTATTATTATTATTACATGAAACTAGTTGGAAGCCTAACAAGCTAAGCTCCAACGACATACTACTACATTAATTGAACAGGTTGTTGTGCTAGTCTACCAAATGGCCTCATGGGAAACCTTGCCAAGGGGAGCCGAAACGGCGGGAGGGGGCGAGATTGTGTCACAGGGGGGCAAATTAACACTACCTTCCATGTTAATTCCTGCAATATTACGTCATTGGGGACTCGAACCAACGACATACTACTACATTAATTGAACAAGTTGCTGTGCTAACCTACCAGCGAGCCTCATGGGTAACCTAGCCAAGGGAGCCGAAATGGGGGATGAGATTGTGTCACAAGGGGGGCAAACTAACACTACATTCCAGGTTAATTCCTGCAATATTACGCCATTGGGGACTCAAACCTGGGAACTCCTGGAGCGCATTAAACTTTGGGGAACGGGGATGACCAGCTGAGCTAGGGGCCCGTTCTTGTTATTAACATGGAAGGTAGTGTTAATTTGCCCCCCTTGTGACACAATCTCGCCCCCCGCCTCGCTTTGGCTCCCCTTGGCAAGGTTTCCCATGAGGCCCGCTGGTAGACTAGCACATCAACCTGTTTAATTAATGTAGTAGTATGTCGTTGGAGCTTAGCTTGTTAGGCTTCCAACTAGTTTCATGTAATAATAATGATCTATAATATTATTATTATTATTATTATTCTTATTATTATTATTATTGAGAATCAAAATCAACATTACAAGAGATGGTGGGTAACCTAGCAACAAGCTGGGCACCAACACCTTTCTGAATAACGATCCCTAGCCTATGAAAAAGAGAATTGCCGATCTTAAAATTAGCATCGTGCCTTGCCATGCAATTTCTTAATCTCTTCTCGAAAAATTAGAAAATCCGTGCCAAGTTCACCAAAAGTGGAGAAGACCAACACACCAAACCCATATCCGAGTGAAGTACAGACATCCAAGTATTTTTTGTTCTTTCGAGCGATTGCAGCAGAGATGGCATGACCTTGGTATGAGGCTACGAGTTTTAGCACTAGTGAAAGGAGAGACCCTCAGACATCAAGGCAGACATCTCTACCATTGTCCCAATTATAAACCATGATATCTGCTGGCCTAAATTCCTTATCGTTGATGACACCCAAAGATGGAAGCCTAACAATGTCTAAATTTATTATTATTATTATTATTACTTGAAACTAGTTGGAAGCCTAACAAGCTAAGCTCCAACGACATACTACTACATTAATTGAACAGGTTGATGTGCTAGTCTACTAGCGGGCCTCATGGGAAACCTTGCCAAGGGAAGCCGAAACGGCGGGAGGGGGGGGCGAGATTGTGTCACAAGGGGGGCAAATTAAGTGCGGATGAGATTTTTGAAATCCAACGGATTACGAATTGGACCCGGATGCAACCATGAAAATCCATTGGACATTCATACCCGTTAAATTAAGTGCATTTATATAGTTTCTACAAATTATATGGATAGTTTTGGAATTTTTAAGGTGTTTGCTTGGAGTGTTATCCATGACACTTCTATATTTATATACTAGGCCTTAACCCGTGCCGTAACGGCACGGGCCTTGACGTTGGTTAATTTCTATCATCGTACCAATTCAATCATATTTTTGTTAAGCAATCGATTTGCAAGACCATATACTTGCCTTGCAAAGTCGCTCATACAATCACCGGCAACACATACCTATACCATATCATCCAACTTCATTGTGTTAGCGCAGCTAAACTGCACCATTGATCCCAAAAAATTAGAAATGAGGGCCTTTTTCACTGGCTTCTAATATTCTAGGAGCAATAACGGCCAAAGAATATATATATATATATATACATGTTTTAATCAGAACGTTCGGCAATTTGGAGGGACCAAATGCAATGAATCGAACTTCATTATGGCAACGCAAATAAACCTCGAGTCCTTCGCCACGTAGATTTGCTCAAATTTCATCTTCTCGGTAACCAACTAAGGTTTTTATTCTCTTCAACCAATTCCAAAATATATATATATATATATATAATATTTTATTATTTTTGAGAATATTATAAATATAGTTTGTTGTGTTTTCGAAATCATATTGTCGTTGCTATTCTATTCCTGATCTTCAATCCCCGCGAAGAATCGAAGATATCATGGTGATGCACGACCACACCAAATTGGTTTGATGTTTGTCACAATGTATGCCATTATCCGCTAGTGAAATATGAACATCATCCGCTAATGAAATATGAACCTATTAACCAAAAATAGAAAGGAAACAAAAAACCCTGCTTGTATCATAAAAAAATCCCAAGAATTATTTAAAGAAAGACCTTAGCGATATTTATTCAAAATTTATTTATTTCTCGTGTAAGTTGTCTGCAAGAAAAAAAATACATATAACACTTTTGCCTCCTATGTCTGTGTTATGTATATAAACACTTATGTTAACGTTATCATCGATGATATCAAGTCTAAACCTGTTTGAAGAGAAAGTTTGGACTTGATCCTAATTGACGATAATTGAAGATATCATAGTGATGCACAACCACACCAAATTGGTTTGATATTTGTAACAACGTATTCCATCATTCGTCAATGAAATATGAACCTAATAACTCAAAAAAAAGAAAGAAACAATAAATCCTGCTTGTATCATCATAATTTCCCCCAAAAAGAAAAACATTAGCCACATTGATTCAATAATATTATTTTTGTTATAAGTTATTTAGATAATTCACAATACCTCATGCCTTGAGAACACTCTTTGTTATTCCCATTTGGTCCAAGAGATTTGATAGTCAATTCTCGCAAACATTCAACATTTATATAGTTAGCAAATTGTAAAACAGTTTTAATTGTTACGCTAAAATATCAGTTACACCTCCGTGATTATTGTCCCCATGTCCGGTTTAATTTACCTGCAATATATATTTTTTATTATTAATACTGTAAATGTATTTATAGGTTTTACAAGTCTCCCAATATATTCCCGCCAAATGCAATAAATACCAACACAATCAAGGAATATGTATTTCCACGAAATTATGGGAAATATATTCTCGGTATTTTTCTACACATGAAAATATATTTTGTAAAAAATTTAGTATTGATATATATTTTTAGTTATGGAAATATATTTCCCGATTCGCAAAAATTGGTAAGACCATTCTCCACCTTTCCAAGTCGCTCATACAATCTGTTCATCTTTGAAATATTGTGTCCTCAAAACTTATGGCCACACCTGACAATAAGTGTCCTTGGTCAGTTCCATAATCGTTACCCTCTTTGGTAGCCGTTTGGCATAACCATTGCATGGCTTTTTATGGTCGAGCAAAGATGGGGATCAGGCTGCATGATATGTATTTTTTGAGAGAGAAAGAAATTGCAGACTCTTTGCGTACCAATCCGGACGCAAGGCATTCGTCAGTTCTAAACGGAAAAAATGGTAAACGAAAGAGATATAATCTTAACTGCGTGACACTGCTTTATTTAGGTTCATTGGTTATAATGAGATAATGCTCTACATAAACATGGAAGTTTAAATATTTTTAGGAAATATTTTGTCAGGAGCTCCCTTCTCATTGAAATCAACTAATCGATATCGTTTAAAGAAGTCTCCCCATGCTCCACTTTCATAGCACTTCCCCATTACATCTTTCAAACATTTCATTCCAGCCGACTCATCCGTTATTTTCATGTTGCCGATCCTCCAAATAGGTGGAGAATTGGATTTTTTGGCATCCAAATAGTGTTTTTTGACATTAAACGGATGATTAAAGCTCTCCAACGTACCATGTTGTTCCTGCAATTTTTATAACACTCATTAGATGGAAATATTTGAAAAGTGTTTTAAAATGTGTACCCATTATGTTTTAGAGGGTATAGTATATATGAGAACCTCTCCTATTAAATCCTCAGCAATATATTGTGCACATCAGTTCCTTTTAACGAATGCTTTTGTAACTTTAAAATTCTTGGCACTCTTCTAGCTGCCCCTGGAATATAATCAGGCGATGCAGGACTCCGTAAATAACCATGAACACATGTTGAACTCCCTTCTCCTGTTTCACATTAATATGTTTTAAGTAGCACCCTTACCATTTAAACCAAAATTTATCATTTTGTATGCTGAATATCTAAAAAAATTTCAAAATAAATTATGCAATGTATTTTGAATTGTGGTTTTCTAAGATAGTATTTTTCAAGATAGGCCTCTTCCAGTCTCATGGCATGCAAGTGATTTGAAAAAAAAATGTTTGAAACTTTTTCATGAAGCTCTATTTTAATGATCGAATTTATTTTTCCCTACCAACTTTACATCATTGTGTTACTGTAGGTTTATGTTGCCTCTTTACTTTCTCCATTTATCTACGCTAGTACGCTCGACAGTAAAGTTTATGTGATTTTACAATCGAATTACATATACCTCTTTCACCCGCATCAAGTAATCCGCCTTATGTCCCAATAATTCCTCTGTCACATTTTCTTTCTCTTGGAATATCGCTGATTCCGGCCCATTAGTAACCATCATTGTTAAACGCAATATGTCCAAGTGTTGATTAGTACAACAATTCCTTTATGTTTATATTATGTAATGTTCCATTTTTTTAATAAACAGACTGTACAAAAGTAAAAGAACGTAAATATTACATTGGGATTAATCTAATGTATTTGAAGCACTCTGGACACTGCCTCCCATTGATATTTTCCTCATATTTCTCGTTGCATTCAAGATAATTACATGCAAAGCATCAATTACCTGCGAAGCGAGTTACTTGCGCCAGTATAGTCAATGTATCTCCTTCCTGTAATAACATCACGTCAAATTTTTGGAGTCGTCTAATAGATTAATAGATTAGTTCATACCTCAATCTCAGAATTCATTGTCATCTCACATACCATAGCTATTGACATCTTGTGTTTTCGTTCAAATGTTGAATGGATTGCCTGATCCCTTTGGATGGTAGTTACGTTGATGTTGTTGTTCGATTTATTGGAGCTTTTCCATGCAAATGAGACAGGAGGTTCCATATTGAGTGATTTTATTTGGTTACACTTGGAAGATTAATATTTAGTAAAAATATCCTCAAATTTAATTTTTTTTGGATCAATCGTTATAGCTAGTAGTTGTGCTCTTCTTGGTGATTCTTTCTTGTGATAGAACATGATGAATTTTGTTGTGCTGCAGTTTATCAGTGATGCCATATTGAACTTTTTAAATATGTGGTAAACTTATCCGTCGCATGTGGTATCTCAATCTTTCGACCCTTTTAAAATACACCGTTTAACATTAATATGGCTAATGGAAAGTCACTCGGTAGCCATGATGTGTCTACATGTTTCCGTTTCAAAATCCAAATGGTCATATAAATATCAATTATGATTATAAGGTGTGGAAGTTACATAAGCATGGTGGAGAAGGTAAGGCACTCGGAATAGAAAGCAGTACAATAAATTAGATAATTACCTTACATTTCAACCAATTTGAGGTATTCTTGTCAATGTAAGTGTGTTTCAATTTTCGATTAACATGATTAATATCCAATCAGTATGAGGATCATAATAAGTAAAAAAAAAAATTATGTCAACTTTAATCCTTGTCGTTTTTAGTAGATCCATTACTCAATCATCGTTGAATTTTTCTCGGGTTGTTTTTAAGGAAAATTGCGGTCAGCCTGTACAATTTATTATTTACTTAATGAAAGTATTTATTAAGATAATCATAAAAAATTTATAAGAAATTATTAATAAAATATTTAATGATGAAAGTATATTTTATCAAGATTTTATATAGAAAGATTAATAAAATATGTAATGGAAGATAATTATAAGATATTTATGATGTAAGATGATATTTATAATCAAAGATTAAGATATTTATGATGTAAAATCAATAAAATATTTATTATGAGAAATTAATGATACAATAAGCTAAGTTGTCCATGCTTTCTAAAAGTTGTCCAATATAAAAAATTATTCTGTGCCATTATCGTATCATGTTTGATGATACAATAATGATGTAAACAACCAGTCACTACTTCTTCCACTACTAACCACTAATTTCTATTGATATAATTTTTATTAAAATTATTTATTAATATAAAAAATACACATTTATTAGATTAATTAAGAGGACATTTAATAATGAAAATTTAATAATTAATTATGAGTGATTAATGAGACACTAATTAATAAAACACTCATAATGATTAATTTTAATCAGAGCAAACCACAACCATGGATTTAGCTTTCCCCAGAATGCATCCTGACCGCTCTTTATCTAGGCTAAGTTGTCCATGCTATGCTTTATAAGGGAGACATATATAAAATGTGTAGGTTCTATAAGAAGTCATCTATATCCTGGCGAGATTGGGGTATACCAAGATTAATTGGGGTATACCCATTTTATTCCCATCTAAGGTAATGTTAGGGGGTGTCTAAAAGATGTTTAAAGACCAAATTGTCCCAACTATTTTTTGACCAAATTTAAACCCTGCCGACTGAAACCTACCAAAAAAAAATTTCAAAAATTCGAATGATTTCAAAATCTCTACATGATGAAATAAAAAAAAAAAAAAAAAAAAAAAAAAAAAAACAAACAAACAAAAATCTACATGGAAAAAAAAAACATACGGGTTTAGAGTTTGGGTATGATTTTGTACCCAATCTCAAAACCCTTATGATTCAACGTTTTTGCTAAGCGTCGGCAGGGTATTTTTTGTCGACCTTGCTGACTAATGCTGGTCGGCGACTTCCTAGATTAAATATCGTGCCGACTTTTCATGTCTGAAATTAGCGTTTTACAGGGTCGACACGGTATTCATCCATGTACCTTGCCGACTATATTTTAGTCGGGTTATGAAATTAATACCTTGCCGACTAATCATGCATTTATAACACCTATCTATGTATGTCAAAAATTCTATAGTCGGCATGGTATATTTTGTCGACCTTGCCGACTATAAGGTAGCCGGCAAGGTAAAGAATCAATAAGATGCCGACTAGTGAAACATTTACAACAGTCTCCTGTGTGTCAAAAATAATAAAGTCGGCATCTTCATCATTCACCGACCTTGCAAGCCAAAGTATAGTCGGCATGTTCTTCATCCGCAGACCTTGCCGGCCAAAGTTAGTCGGCATGTTCTTCATTCGTCGACCCTGCTGACTTTTCATAGTTTTAAAACTGGAAGTGTTGATTTCTTCTTTAATTTTGAGTATGATTTCGTACATTAGCTTTGCAATCCCCTTTTTAGAAGTGTTTGGGTAGTATGTTTTCATTTCCGGTGCAAAAAAAAATTCTCAAAACAAATTTTTTCATCAAAAATCTTCCCACATGAGTTCAATCAAAAACCAAAATTTCATAACTTAAATTCATAAATTTTAATCTACTTCATTAATTATTCTAAACTCAATTAATTAACCTAATCAAAATTTTTATTGTTAATTAAACTAGGGTATATTAGCCATTTAGAAAATACAAGGTTAAGGGGTGGCTTGTTTTACTTCAAAATGACCTGGCTTTTGTCTCATTAGGTATACCCCAATTAATTTGGGTATACCCCAATCAAGCCAGGATCTATATTAGTTTTTTTTTTTAATTATAAATTTTAACTAACACAAATCCATTGGATTATTCGCACCCAATCCGTTTAACCGTGCATCCATTGGATGCGAATCCGTTAGATGTTGGATTGGATGTGGATGCCAAGTTTGAAATCCGTAGTGGATTGGATTGGATGCGGATGAGGTGAAAACCTACCATGCCCGCACCTACAGGGACGCAACTATTTCATGGCCCATTTTGAGGTGGGTTATTTTTAGAACCATATTTTGGGGACCATGACTTTTTTTGAGGGGACCATGATTTGATATGCCACCTTCTCTATGATTATAAGGGGTGACCTAAAAGGTGGAGATGACTAAGTTACCCTTTTATTAATTCAATAAATATATTTAATTAATTATTTTTTAAAAATTTTAAATTTATTTTTTATTGTTTATTTTTTATTTCAAAATTTTATTTATTTTTTAATTTTTTTTAAAATTTTTATTTTTTGTATGTGGTTCGGTTATGGGGAAAATAATGAATCTAGTCGAACTTGAAGTTCGGCTAAGAGAAAATATATAAAAGTTTTTTTAGATAGGAGTTCGGTTAAGTAAAAAATTTCTAAATTTTTGCGAACGCACCGAACTTTCGAGTTTGGTTAAGTAAAAAATTACGAACGTACCGAACTCAAAGTTCGATTAGGTACACAATTTCTAAAACTTTTGCGAACGCACCGAACTTTCAGTTCGGTTTGCAAAGATTTTTATGAATATAACCGAACCCTGTTCAGTATATTTTCAGATAAGAGTTCGGTTAAGTAAAAAATTGCAAACGAACCGAACTCAAAGTTCGGTTAGGTACAAAATTTCTAAAACTTTTGCGAATGCACCGAACTATGAGTTCGGTTTGCAAGGAAATTTTTTGTTCTAACCGACGTGTTCTTGGTGTTCTATGTTTCAGGAAGTTCGGTTAGAAAACTAGAGTTTTTTTAAACTACTCCTAACCGAACAATACTCTGTAACTAACATTTCAAACCTAATTTGATGATTTCTAATTGATTTTTTCAATCAAAAACAAATTAAAAGCAATGGGTTTGCGGGAAAATACCTACGAATTTACATATCGCTAAAGGGTTTGCGAGAAAAACACTTGCGAATTTGTACTTGTTGAACCAAAGCCAATTTTTTTTTTTTTTTTTTAAAATTTAAAAAATTTTGAAAAATAAATAAATTTTGATTTAAAAAAAGTATGTTTTCAAAAAATTTATTTTAAAAAAAATAAAATTAAAATAATATAAGGACATTTTGGTCATTAACTAAAATATGTGGATAAGGGGTGGCTTCACTTTACTTCTAAATGTCCTCCTAAAATTGAAACCATGATCCCAAAAAATGGTTCAATTTTTATGCGTGTGAATTTTATGCTTAAGTCAGGCCTGAAAAAAAACTCTAAGTCCACACCAATGTCTAGTTCCGCATCTGCGCACCTAGATATGATGATTGTACCATTTCTTTGCAAGCAAATTTGAGTGGCTGGTTTACTCAAAAGAAAAGTTAATTATGCCGTGAAATCTGAAATTTGACGGTTCTATGTTGTCTGACAATAGGTTTAATCACTTTTTTTTATAGAAAAAACTTAGGCCTGGGAAGGCATTAAGGGTAGTACACAAGAGTATTGGCATAGGCTGTGGGAGTACCTCTCAGCCTGCCAGCATTGTTCTTACAAGAGAAAACTAAGTTAAAAGCATTCATGTTCGGGGTACGGTGAATAATGCTAAGATTTAATAAAACAAAAGATATGGGGTTTATATCCATATATCTACTATTTCTACGATAGTCTTCTTGACTCTGTTTCTTTCATAGTAGCTAAGGTGAAACCTTCCTTGAGCATCTTCATGGTAGAGTGACTTAAATCGATCTAGGATGTCCATTGATTCAGCAGATATTGCAATGTTTGTATGCTGTTGTTTATGGGTAAAAATCGTTTCCGCCGATTTTGGTAAATTCGGTAGGTGAGTGAGAAACTGGTTTAAACCCTAAACAAATGTGCTGCACGTGAGCATTTTCTAGATTCGAGAGATCAATCTGTACAAGTCCGGCCTAAACCAAGAAATGGCCGTTCCAGACTTACTTCGGTTACAAAGTGGAGGAGAAGGGTTGATTTGGAGAGCGAAGCAAAGAAATGTGTTGAGACCAGAATAATTCTGGGAGAGTAGTGTCTCGACTTGTATCAGAAAGTGAAAGCTTCGGAAGCTTGCAAGAGATGAAAGCTTTTTTGGAGAGCTTGCAAAGTTGCCTTTTCTGAAGTGTTGTGTTTTTCTTCTGACCGAGACTTGTTGTCTGGTGGAAATAGGTAAGACCTATTTATACAAGTCGAGATTTAAACGCACCCTGGCCTCATGAAGGAAGAGAGTAAAGGGTGAAATAATGGGAGGAGGTGGTAATCGCATGGTGTTTATGGGTGAAAACGTTTTCACCATTATTTCCTCATTTATTTTACCGCTTTATTCCTATTCACGCTTTCTTAATGTGAGCGTAGTGTACGTGCATGCCGTGACCGCCAAACCAAGACCCGGAAAGCATCCCCGGTTTGTGTTGATGTCTCGAGTGTCGGTTGCACATTGAGTGCAAGTGGCGCTGCTAGGGCGCGTGTGGCATGTGCCAATGGCATGCGTGGCCATTAGGACCACGGCTTGGTAAGAAAATCTACCAGTGAGCGTGTTGGCACATGCCAATGGCATGCTTTCGCCATTAGGCCGGTAAGAAAAGCTACCAAATGAGCGTGTTGGCATGTTCCAATGGCATGCTCCGGCCATTAGGGCCACGGCCGGTAAAAAAGCTACCAGCGATGCGTGTTGGCATGTGCCAATGGCATGCTCGGCCATTAGGGCCACGACTTGGTAAGAAAATCTACCAGCGAGTGTGTTGGCATGTGCCAATGGCATGATCGGCCATTAGGGCCACGTCCTGATAAGAAAAGCTACCAGCGATGCGTGTTGGCATGTGCCAATGGCATGCTCGGAAATTAGGGCCACGACTTGGTAAGAAAATCTACCCGGCGAGCCTGTTGCCATGTGTCAATGGCATGCGTGGCCAATTTGGCCTAGGTTGCACGGTTTGCAAGCCTAGGCGCGGCGCTACTTTGGCATGGCGCGGCTAGGCCAAGGTAAGGGTGTTTGGCTTGGCGTGGCGTGACCAGCGTAGCTAGGGCCAAGGCAGAGTGCGTTTGGCATAGCGCGGCTAACTTGGGCTAGGTGTGGCTGGCATGATTTGCCATTGGCACGGAGGTGCGGCTAGTATGGTTAGGTGTGGCTGGCATGATTTGCCATTGGCACGGAGGTGCGACTAGCATGGTTGGCATGCTTTGGCGCGTTTAGTGTGATTAGCATAGCTAGGGCCAAGGCAGAGTGCTTTTGGCATGGCGCGGCTAGCTTGGGCTAGGTGTGGCTGGAATGATTTGCCATTGGCACGGAGGTGCGGCTAGCATGGTTGGCATGCTTTGGCGCGTTTGGTGTGATTAGCATAGCTAGGGCCAAGGCAGAGTGCGTTTGGCATGGCGCGGCTAGCTTGGGCTAGGTGTGGCTGGCATGATTTGCCATTGGAACGGAGGAGAGCGGCTAGCATGGTTGGCATGCTTT
Source organism: Papaver armeniacum (assembly GCA_023531295.1). Lineage (NCBI taxonomy): Eukaryota > Viridiplantae > Streptophyta > Magnoliopsida > Ranunculales > Papaveraceae > Papaver > Papaver armeniacum. The sequence goes on along the minus strand of JAJJWW010012026.1, from coordinate 6,425 downwards.
GGCGCGTTTGGTGTGATTAGCATAGCTAGGGCCAAGGCAGAGTGCGTTTGGCATGGCGCGGCTAGCTTGGGCTAGGTGTGGGCTGGCATGATTTACCATTGGCACGGAGGTGCGGCTAGCATGGTTGGCATGCTTTGGCGCGTTTGGTGTGATTAGCATAGCTAGGGCCAAGGCAGAGTGCGTTTGGCATGGCCTTGCTAGCTTTAGGCTAGGTGTGGATGGCATGATTTGCCATTGGTGATTCGGAGGTGAATTAGGGTTTTGTTCGTTGTAACCCTAATTTGAAAAAAATACCCCTATTAATTACGACTACATGTATTGATTGTTCTAAGAAATGTGTCACCGGTGACATTAGGTCATTCGGGGTTTTACGATTTTACCTTTGTCTAAAAAACCACCATCAACATTAAGTCCCCCGCTAGCTCGGAACGGAGCTTTGTTGCGAGGTAAGCATAAGATGGTGACAAACTATCAGTGATAAATCGTAAAGAGAATTGAGGAGGCTTGTCTCGACCTTTTTATAAATAGGATTTGGAATCCTTGCCTCTGTGATTTTGCCTAAATTGGGAGGGCGGCACGATTGGGGAGTCAACATCATTGAGAGACAGAAGTCGGGCGGCATTAAGAAGTTGACGCGAGTTGGGAACTGAGCGTGCTAGGCTGGTGGGACCCCGGAGCAAGGTGGGAAGCTGAGTGTGCTAGTCATGCGACTTGGGCGGTCATTGGGAAGTTGGCGCAATTGGTGGGACCGGTGCAACTTGGGCGACGTTGGGAAGTTGGGCGTAAGTTGGGAAACTGAGCGTGCTAGCTGGCGGGACCGGCGTAAACAAGGAGGGAGTAGGTGTTTCTTCAGATAACAAAGTTTCCTTATTTTTCCTTCCTTCACGCGGCTTCAATCAGGGCATTATCCATGCTAAAATCTGGAAGCTTTATGTCCCTCATTGCTTCCTTTCCTTTTTTAAGGTTCCGTATTCATACCCAACATAATTGTACCGTCTCCCTTGTTTTAGAAAGGGTTCTTCTTTTTGAGTTTCTTTCCTTGCCTAGAGACGAATAATCCTCTAAACAGCCAGATTCTCCAAGTGAAAGCGCGAGGTCGACTCTTGCAAAAGCACCCCGACTAGGGTTATTCGGGCTAAAAAGATCATACCGATATGTTTTCTTCTTCTTCCCTGTTCATGTTATCCTCTTTTTATATGTGTATAGATAGGATGGAACTTGATCATTTTCCCCATTTTTTTTTCAGTGTATGATGGGACCCTCCAGGGATGGCCGCGCCTTTAACTCTTCGGAGAAGGACTTAAGAATTGGCGGAGATCGATCTTCTTCTCTTGAGGAGGCATTGGTTGGGATTGAATCTCTGTTCCGTGAAGCTAGCGAAATCATTAAGGATCTCCCTTCCATCTATTCCCATGAAGAATAGGTGCATGTTAAGACTTTCTTGGGTTCAGTGAGCATGGAGGAGGGGCGAGAGAACGAGGAAGAGTCTTGGCATATTGAGAAGTTTCAGCGCGGCAAAGCCTTTCCTCAGTCCGGGTATGGGGCGGATCAGACTGTTTCTAGGTCGAAGCGACGGAAAAACGAACGTGTGAGGCTCTTGGAGGAGAGCGCCATGATTCTTGATTTTAATGCGGATGGATAAAAAACTTTCTTCGAAGTGTCAATGAGAAAAACCTTCAAGGAGCATATGACGGAAACGAAATAGCCTTTGAAGTTGATGCCAAGGGTGTTGTTGGTGATACCGGAGGGGTCATGGTGGCGTATGCTGGACCGGTCGTCGGGGAGGAAACTGCTGCTGCCATGGTTGCTTCGGGATGGGATGTCGAGGTTGCTGCTGCTAACATCGTTGAATGGAACCTTTGTTGCTCGAGGGATTGCTGGGGGAAGTGCTTGAAGATATCCTTGCTCGAGGGGACTTGTGCTCCATCCTTCGAGGGCTAGTTCCTCCCTTTTGTTATTTCGTTAGTTTAGTTCCCCGATTTTTTTTTTTTGACGGAAAAGGAATCCCCGGGGAAAAATACAAATGGTGTATTCATCTTGGGGGAGTACAACTACTAAGAGGAATTGTTAAAGGAAATACTAAAAAGGGGAGTGATTGGGAAGTACAGCATTTTAGGGATTGGAGGCCTTGAGCCATCGCGAGTGAATTATCACGCCTTCGGGTGTGTTTACATTGATGAGCTTGCAATATCTTCCCAAAAGGGTATCCACAACCAGATACAGCTCGTCTTCTCCTTCATTGGGCGAATCATCTTGAATAGCCATTTTTCACCGTCATCCTCCCAACTTGAAACGAGCTTTCCTTAACCACTACATCTCCAATTGAAAACGGGTTCAGACGTCGTGAAACTGTTTGAGTCTTGGCTTCGTTGGTTTCAATAGAAGTTTCCAAGCTTCTTGAAAAGTGTTCAAATGGTCTAGCTCCCCATTCACATTTCTTGACAGCGTTCGCGCCGGTAATCGTGCCGAGTCCCCATGACTGAATGGGGGAAGGAAAGACTGGTTGCAGAAAAGGTTGTTCGGTCAGAATTACTTGCATTTGAAAACCATGAGCTAGCGCCAATGGGTCCTCTCCGGATGTCTGGGTTCCTTCAATAGTTCGTTGATGCGATAACCAGTGGGATGATTTGTTGGAAATTCCTTCGGGCGTGGATGTCGGCAGAGGGTGCACATCCAATTTCGCTTTGTTGTCGAGCACCCATAAGCGTACCAATATAATGTCATGATCTAGTTCTTTAACAATGTGGAATTTGCTATGCATTATAGTGTCTCCCATCTTGATCTCTAGGTTGATGTAGCCATGCGCGTTCAAAGTTTCTCCTCTCAAGTTCTTAATCACGGACGGGGAATAGGTAGCGTCTTGTTTTGTAAATCCTGTTGCCTTTAATGTCTTGAAAGTAATGATGTTGTGGTCGAGAGGCCGTGTCGATGAGCGTGTCGTCAAATCGTTACCTCTTAAACGGGACGTGGTCAAGAAGGTCCCCGGTTCTCTTTTTGGTTCCTTTGTTTGGAAAGCTTGGGCCCCTGGCGTGGTCTCCGAGGAGAGAAAAATTCGTTTGCCGGATATAACGCGATTGAGAGCTGCGAAAATATCTTGGCGATGCACTTTGGAAAGATAGAGAATTTCGCATACATGTTGCATCATGGATTGTACGATCTCGTGCGGGTCCCCGAGAGGACCATGAGTTTCTTATCGAGAGTGGGTCTCGATGCACTCTTTCGTCTCCTAGTTGGAGTTCTCCCGCTTCTATCCTTTCTTTGAAAATATGCTTTAGTCTTTTGCAATCACTGGTTGGGTGGTGAACGAACCTGTGGTAATGGCGTACCAGGGTTAGCCATCTCATCCTCGATTGGTGGACGTGCGGGAGGTGGCAATCGATAACATCATCTTGAACCCCAGACTTCTAGGAGGTCAATCACCTCCTCGATGGGAAGCGGGAAATCAAGGGTATTTCCTTTGGTCTCATGATGCTGCATGGGAGTTTTAGTGACGGTCTTTCGTGGCGGGGGTTCCCGTTGTGCGGGCGCTTCACGTTTTGGCTGGTGGCTTGTAGTTGGGGCTTTCCTTTTCCCCTTTCGTTTACTATGTTCACGGAGGATGAGCCGGCATTAAATTCTTTGATAATGAGGCGTCTACTCCCGTGAGTTTCACGCGTGTCTTCAGTTCGAGTTGGCCTAGATCTTTCCGAATCTTGGTGCCGTTGTTGTTGCGGATCGTCTGGCGGCTTCATGGAGTTCGGAGAATGTTTGGAAGTGCAAGTTCTCTAGCAAGGCGCGGTAAATAGGAACCATACAGTTGATGCACGCGTTCACCAGTTGTTGCTCGGTCACGTTTGGGTCGTGACAGTCGAGTGCTTGAACCCTGAACCTTTTTACGAAATCATTCGGATGTTCGTTATCCCACCTGTACATTCTTCCCCAGGTCCCAGAAAGTAACTTGTTCGTATTACGAAGAAGTATTTCTTGTAAACGCAAAGTGACCATGCTACTCCAGTTGGGAATGTTTGTTCGATGGGATGTTGTTGTACCATGTATACGCCCTTCCAAAGAAGTGATTTTGATAATTCCCTTAAACGAAGAACGTGATTATATTCATGTTCACCTAGGGATTCCGGGAAGCGGGATACATGCTCATGTTCACTCCTGTACCATCGTACAGGGTAAATTGAGGAGAAGAGTACCCCCTTGGGGAGAGGGATTCTCTCGCATTTCGGATGGGTAAGGGGTTGGTGATGATGCACGTCCAATTCATCATTCTTGATTCGGTTGCGAGAAGTTATTCCCAGATCTTCTCGCGTAACGAAGTTGGGAGGCTTATTTCTTCCAACGGGATTCTAGCGCGAGTTTCCTCATCCATGGAGGTGTGCTACGCCGAGGTACTGGCGTCGGGGTTGTTGGAGACGTTCCTAAGCGGCTCTGGAGGACGCGACTCACGTGGCAGCCGCTCTGTCAGGGTCTTGAGAAAGACGAGTACCTCCTTCTGCATTGAAACCATATCGTATGAGCTACGGCAGCATCTCCGTCGTTCCATCAAATCAGCGATGGTGACATAAGGACGACTTCATCTGGTCCTTCCGGTCTCTCGTCCGTCGGCGGGGTAGTTGGAACCTTAGTTGTGGTCGGAGGCGCCATGCGGGACGAAGCATTAGGGGGCGCAGCGGCTCGGGCCTCCGGTGACCAAAGTGGCGTGACACCCAAAGAGATATTTTCGTTGCCATGATTAGAGGGTTGTGCAGAGACCCTAGAGGAGGCAGCGGCTCTGGCCCTGGTGATTGGCGGTGTTACACTTGAGGGAGTGCATTCGATGTTACTGTAGTCAATAGGTGATGCAACAACGTTATTGGAGAGACGCTAACATCAGGGATGTGTTCTGTGCTGGTATTCTCGGCAGCCGCTCCGGACCTGAGTTCCACCATGTTGGGATTTGACACGTTCGGGAAACGAAATCAGGAGTCGGAGTTGGTATTGTAACCGATAGATCAATCCTCCCGCTGTGGTCGCCAATTGTTTATGGGTAAAAATCGTTTCCGCCGATTTTGGTAAATTTTTGTAGGTGAGTGAGAAAACTGGTTTAAACCCTAAACAAATGTGCTGCACGTGAGTACTTTCTAGATTCGAGAGATAAATCACAAGTCCGGCCTAAACCAAGAAATGGCCGTTCCGGACTTGTTTTGGTCACAAAGTGGAGGAGAAGGGTTGATTTGGGGAGGGAAGCAAAGAAAGGTGTTGAGACTGAAGATAATTCTCGGGAAGAGTAGTGTCTCCACTTGTATCATAAAGTGAAAGCTTCAGCTTGCAAGAGATGAAAGCTTTTTTGGAGAGCTTGCAAAGTTGCCTTTTGTGAGAGTGTTGTGTTTTTCTCCTGACCGAGACTTGTTGTCTGGTGGAAATAGGTAAGACCTATTTATACAAGTCGAGATTGAAACGCATTGCCTAGCCTCATGAAGGAAGAGAGTAAAGGGTGAAATAATGGGAGGAGGTGGTAACCGCATGGTGTTTATGGGTGAAAACGTTTTCACCATTATTTCCTCATTTATTTGACCGCTTTATTCCTATTCACGCTTTCTTAATGTGAGCGTAGTGTACGCTGCATGCTGTGACCGCCAAACCAAGACCCGGAAAGCATCCCCTAGTTTGTATTGATGTCTCGAGTGTTGGTTGCACCTTGAGTGCAAGTGGCGCTGCTAGGGGCGTGTGTGGCATGTGCCAATGGTATGCGTGGCCAATTTGGATCACGTCCTGGTAAGAAAAGCTACCAGCGATGAGTGTTGGCATGTGCCAATGGCATGCATGGCCATTAGGACCACGGCTTGGTAAGAAAAGCTATCAGCGAGCGTGTTGGCACGTGCCAATGGCATGCTCGGCCATTAGGGCCACGGCCTGGTAAGAAAAGCTACCAGCGATGCGTGTTGGCATGTGCCAATGGCATGCTCGGCCATTAGGGCCACGACTTGGTAAGAAAAGCTACCAGCGGGCGTGTTGGCATGTGCCAATGGCATGCTTGGCCATTAGGGACACGTCCTGGTAAGAAAAGCTACCGGCGATGCGTGTTGGCATGTGCCAATGGCATACGTGGCCATTAGGGCCACGTCCTGGTAAGAAAAGCTACCAACGATGCGTGTTGGCATGTGACAATGGCATGCTCGGCCATTAGGGCAACGCCCCTGGTAAGAAAAGCTACCCGGCGCGTGTTGGCATGTGCCAATGGCATGCTCGGCCATTAGGGTCACTTCCTGGTAAGAAAAGCTACCACGATGCGTGTTGGCATGTGCCAATGGCATGCTCGACCATTAGGGCCACGGCTTGGCAAGAAAAGCTACCAGCGAGCGTGTTGGCATGTGCCAATGGCATGCGTGGCCAATTTGTCCTAGGTTGCACGGTTTGCAAGACTAGAATCGTGTCTCCTGACTTCTTGAACGCCCTTG
>JAJJWW010012025.1:0-57091 GCA_023531295.1 Papaver armeniacum | reverse complement strand
GTATAATCGAAGTCCATATAGCTATACGACTTTTGTCTCAAATAGGAGATAGAGTAGAGATATACTTTTGAGTGATGGATGAGTTCAAGTCTCCACATACCTTTTTTGATGAAGTTCCACAAGCTTCCCTAAGTAGTTCTTCGTCTTGAATTGATGAATCTTTGTGAAGTCTAAGCTCAACTACACATTCTATCCTAATCAGAGACTTTGCTATAAGTAACTAGAAATCAAGACTTATAGTTTTGGCAACTAAACTTGACAAACAAGCTTGAGATAGCAAAGCTTGCGAGTTCGACCAAGCAGTGCTCTGACAATCTCCCCCTTTGTCAATTTTAGTGACAAAACTATCAATACATATGGATTACAAAATAAAAAAAACTTTCTAGCTTCTTATCCAAATGCTTGATTTCCTTGGTTCTTCAACGTTACTTTCGAAATCTTCGTCACTTCCAAGTACTCCGGTGATTACTCAATGTGTTAACTCGGCATCATAGTTGTTGAAGATCCGTAGCTATAATAATATATAAAAAAACAAGATGTTTTTAGTATTATTCTAATTATGTCATAGTATTATTACACAACATCAAAGTCCAATTGCATTACAACTTTGATAACAATACTATGTTGATATGTATCACTCCCCCTTAGTCAATACTTCATCGCCTGTGATGAAAACCACTCCCCCTTACATAATGATTCGTAAACTACATGTATTTGTAGTGTGAACTACACAAATTGTCCCCCTTTTTGTCAATATGAATTGTCAAAGTACGAAAACTAGCGGGATCATAATGGAATTCTCATGGAGATACTTCATGACTAAAAGAAACATATCAACTTTGTTTCGATGGTTTCACATAGTTGAAACTTAGTGTGTTCATCAAGGAGTTTATAAAGATACAAGATAACTCCTAAAATATTTCACAGTCGCACTCCCCACAAAGATTTGGCAATTAAGCACAAGTTCAATTAAGAACTCTCCCCCATAAAATGTCATTCCCGAAATAACACCAAGAGTGACCTTACTTTTACAAGAAAAGAAGTATTTCTTTGGACATTAACAAATTACATGAAACATGAATTTGTATCCATAAAACTCAATTAAATTAACCACAAGAGAACCCATGATTAATTTAATCGGAAATCCTCAACATAAGAGAACTTACGGAGCCGCACAGTACTTTCACAAAGAAGTGGATCAGGGAAAGATCAATACTGCGGAATATTCAAAGATTCATTCTATTTTCATCAAAATTTGTATAATGATACCATAGACTTAATCTTTGACATCAAAAGTTCATTCTATTTTCCATCAATATTTGCATAAATACATATAATAGACTTAACTTTTGACATATATATGGGACAATCATAGTTCACGGACGTAAACACACATATCCCATAACATTATTTGTAATATAAAACCAGTAAAGATTAATATTTTGCAAAATCATCTTCCAAATAAACTTTAGAATTTAAATAAATAAATCTAAAAACATTGCAAGATGAAAATTGTTGGCAATAGCTATGTGTAATCACAACAATTGCTATTCCAAACCTAGTTATCCTTCTTAAAACACAAGAATAAATTCTCATAAGAAGTTTCATAGACATCAAATCAAGTTTCTTTGATAACTTCATACCTTTGAAAAGCTCCATCATAAAAGGTATCATTGATATCCTTGTTCTTTTGACTGGTGGAGATTCCATGTTCATGGGTTAGAATATTTAATTTACGATCAACTATGCGAGCAAGTTGCTAGCTTTGAGGCAGTGCACGATGAGCTTCTTCTGATTTAGTATCAAGACCTTTTGATTTTCAAGGATTTTGGTCTGACCATCAATAAGTTGATTAATTTGCAATTGAAGATTTGCAAATTCGACCTTTGAGTCATTCTGAAAAATAATTAAATCATTGACAGATTCACCAATCCAAGAGTTGTACTCTTTCCTTGCAATCATCTTTTTCAAGACAAGATCTTGAACCGAATCATATCATTTAATGTCTTCTTCTATCTCAAGATTCACAACTTCCCGAGGTCTTGGAGAGCTCTCCATATAAAGAAAAGTTAAATAGGGATGGAAAAACAATACATATATATATATATATATATATGTTTACAAACAAAAAGTAACCCTTGTTATGGAAACCTAAAAACTTTTAAGGAGAAGACAACAGACGTCCATGGACCATTTATGGAAGGTTGATGGATCGGAAAAGATCGATAAAGGAAATACACTATGTTTTGACATATATATATATATGTTTAAAACAAGAGAAGTAACCCTTATGGAAACCCTAAAAACTTTTAAGGAGAAGACACGGCGTCCATGGACTATTTATGGAAGGTTGATGGATCGAAAATATCCAATAAAAGGAAATACACTATGTTTTCGGATATCTTATATTTTCATTTATCAATAATTAAAAGATTTACTTCAAATTAGAGCATACGAACAAGATACAAAGTTACTAGAGTCAAGATATGACTCAACATTCACAAAAGAAGAAAACAATTATTTCAAACACAAGACAGATAATAACCTACGAAAGACTTGAGCATCTCGCAAAAATCACCCTTGCAACTCTCAAGTTAGATACAAGGATGAAATTACCTAGAGTTAGGTAGCAGAGTGAGATGTAATCCTACCATTAGTATTGAGAGGCGGGGTTGTAAATATCATCGAGAGTTTGAACCTTGTATTCCCTTGCCTTCCTTTGGTTAATTCTTATTCCGGAGGAAATAAACATAGACCTTTTAGAATATCCATCCGAGGGATTTTTCGATGATTAAGTATACGACCTCAGAGATTGGTACCATAGGATCGGGATTGTGAGATTTCCACCTCCTATACTTAGAACTCGCAGTCTTATTCTCATAAACACTGGAATGTGTATTTTGTGGTGTGAGAATTTGCACCAAGGGACACGATTCTGTGAGATTTCGAGAAGAGTGACCATTGAAATCCCTTTTATGAGAGTTACGGTTTTCTCGCAGCAACGGAATCTTTGTAGATGTCGTCGGATAATTTACTCGTCGACAAAAAAGGAATAGATTTTGAAGATCAAATCTGCTTCTTTTTAGCAAAACAATGTTGAACATAGTGATTTTTTTCCCCACAAAAGGAACAGGTTCGTGGAAGAGAGACATTGGAAGGAACCAGTTTTAAGTTCATAGCCCTATTAGAAGACTGTAAGTTATGTAAACATTTATTAGCAGGAACTTCCTTTGGAGTACTTTTCTTCATGTACTGTAATTTCACATGAGAATTAGAGATAGGCACAGAGGAAGACTTTCTCATTAAAACAAAGTTTTCCTTTTTCAAGGATTTGCATTGTTCCTGGGCTAGAACAGGTGAAGCAACCAGTTTCTCCTTTTCAACACGAATGTTATTCAGATCTGATGAATGAGTCTCGATCAAATGTTTTTCTCTAATTGAATCTTCTTTAACAATATCATCAAGAACACTAATCTTTTCACGTTGTAGGGTAGTTTCTTGAACAAGTTTTTTGATATTATTAGATAAGGATTCAACGATGCTATAGAGCTACCATTCTCGACCAAGAGACTTTTCAAGTTCATCAATAAGCTGAGCATGATTTTCTTTAAGAAACTCTATTTTAGAACCTTGAAAATCAATAATCTCGGCAATTTTTTTTAAAGTTCTGGTGAGTTCGATTTCAGCTTCTGACATAGTCTCAACTGTCTCAGAGGAATGTTATCAGAATCTGCTAGCAAAATTTCTAACCTCGAGATTCGGAAGAATCATCTAAGGAGTTATCTTATCCTCGAGAGGCAATCCAAAGACATTTGGCATAATCAAAACTTTTGGAACTCATTTTTATGTGCGTGAGCTTGAGATAAACATCTACCCACCCAAATAAGATTGCCACAAACACTGACTTATGAGGTCTTACCATGTTTGCCTGCTTTGATACCAATTAAAAAAGCGGGGGTCTAACAATCACACCCAATATTTCGTTTAGGCAATCTGTATGGACAAACTCCAATATAATTCCAAGAGAATCAACTAGACAGTGAGACTCAATCAATAGAAATATATCCAAGAGTTGTATCTCTGTTTCTCAATGTAATCAGCAAATCGAACAGATAGAATGCAGAGCCCGATTATTATGAGAAACAACTCAACGGTACCAAATACCGATGTTCAAGTGTCAATCATTTATATCAACAACCAAAGGTTGGATTATCTAATTGATTGAACTACGCACAACATGTGATATTTCAATTATATAAACAAATATAATGCGGAAAAGAAATAACACAGACACCAGAAATTTTATTAACAAGGAAACCGCAAATGCAGAAAAACCCCGGGACCTAGTCAGTTTTGAATACCATACTGTATTAAGCCGCTACAGACACTAGCCCTCCGAAAGTTAACTTCCCGATCTAGAATGTATTTGAGCCCTAACCAATCTCACACTGATCAAGGTACAGTCGCGTTCCTTACGCCTCTAGAACCACGCCGGATCTGCGCACTTGATTCCCTTAGGTGATATCACCCACAACTAAGAGTTGTTACGACCCAAAGTCGATGACTTGATAAACAAATCTGTATCACACATGAAAGTCTATTGAATAGATTAATATGTCTCCCACAGAAAACCTTTTAGTTTTGTTCCGTCATTTGATAAATCAAGGTGAACAAGAACCAATTGATACAACTGACTTATATTCCGGAAGAACAACCTAGTAATATCAATCACCTCAAAATAATCTTAACCGTATGGTATCGGAACAAGATATTGTGGAATCACAAACGATGAGACGAAGATGTTTGTGATTACTTTTTATCTTACCTATCGGAATTAAATCTCGAGCAAATCTTAGAGAAGATGGTACTCAATACGATAGAACAAAGTAGGATCAGAACACGCAACTACAGAGAAAATAGTTGGGTCTGGCTTCACAATCCCAATGAAGTTTTTAAGTCGTTAACCTATAATGGTTTTAGAAAAACCTAGGTTAAATGAGAATCGACTCTAGTCGCAACTAGTACCACACATGAGGTGTGGGGATTATGTTTCCCAGTTGCTAGAGTTTTCCCTTATACAGTCTTCAAATCAGGGTTTGAAATTAATGTTACCTTGGTAAAAAACCATTCAATATACACCGTTAGATGAAAACCTAATTAGATTCAAGATAATATCTTTCAACCGTTAGATCGAACTTAGCTTGTTATACACAAATGAAAAGTGACTTCTTTTAGATATGGGTAACCGTACATAAATGTGTACACTTGGTTGGTTCAACAATAGTTAACCAAAGTTAGCCATATGAACACTTTCATATCAACCTTGTTCATCTTAACACAACTAGTTCAAATGACTCAAATGAAACTAATTATAGAGTTGTTCAATTGTTTATATTCTCATAGAAGTATACATGACACAATTGAAGCAAAATCGGTATTGATTCACTCGAATCAATTCATGAACATTATAGTCACGGTTTGCAAAAGATTGCATTCCTTATTTTATAAATGTATTTGTTCATGAACAAACCGATTTTAGAACATAACCCACTCAAGTATGCAAACGTGTACGCATACCTAAGTAGTCGGACTTGGTCTGGGTTCGCTGGTATGCGAACATGTACACATATTGTCGTACACAACCAATCTAAGTTGAATTCCCGGACTTGAACTTACGCCGGTATGCACACGGGTATGTATACTAAGTTACTGACTTCAACTATCAAACCAGTACACATTCGGCTATGCATATTATGGTTCCCGGACTTGGAATAACTTGCAACAGTTAGCATACAAGTATGCATATTGTGTTATATCCAATTAATGGTTAATTGTTCTAAACTCCCATTTCAATCATTGAAACATTCTTAGAAGACGACAATAGCTTTATCACACAAATTATTAGCTTCAAAGCAATTTTCAAGTGATCAAATGATCAATACAAAATATTCCGAGTTTACACCAAATGATTGTCTCACACAAATCATATAAGATGTTACCGAAGCGATTTTCACATGATCATTTTTGACTTTCGTCAAGAATATAAGATGAACATGGTTAAAGCGAAAGCTTACCAACACATATTTCGAGAAATATGTAAGCGAGTTAAACTCAGCTCGAAATATCAAATGTGTATAATCGAAGTCTCAGATAGCTATACGACTTTTGTCTCAAATAGGAGATAAAGTAGAAATAGACTTTTGAGTGATAGATGAGTTCAAGTCTCCACATACCTTTTGTTGATGAAGTTCCACAAGCTCCCCTTAGTAGTTCTTCGTCTTCAATCGATAAACGCCGTGAAGTCTAAAGCTCAACTACACATTCTATCATAATCCGTGACTTAGCTATAAGTATACTAGAAATCAAGACTTATAGTTTTGGCAACTAAACTTGACAAACAAACTTGAGATAGCAATGCTTGCGAGTTCGACAAAGCAGTGCTATAACAGACCTTTATGGCCGGCATGTTGATAATAAACCAGAATGACGACCACATGAGATTTTCCATATAAAGAAGGTGTTACAAATGCATGATTAGTCGGCAGGATATTAATTTCATAACATGCTGACTAAATCATAGCCGTCACGGTTGTTATTTTACACAATGACGACCTTGGTCATTGTATTATATTTTTGTCAGAGTCATTATCTGCCAAATCAATAAAATGATGACCCTGGATCAGTTGGTAAGTTGTGTAGTGTTGAACCGTGCCGACTTTGATTTATATACAAAAACAAAGTCAAACTCAAAAGATGTTATCTACTTTATTCATGCAATATTGGTTATTACAATGATTGAATCATAAAATCTAACTCACTTTCGTAAGCATCAAAGATGCACTTAGCATGTGCATCAAGCCTTTTAACCTCTAGGTGACCTAGTGGACGAGTTATAGTCTCGTGAGAGTTTACATAGAGATCTACACACAAAATCTAATCAAAACCAACTAAAAGTCTCAATCTTCATCGGAAGAATATTCATCCGATCCGGCGAATGAATTTCAAAATTCATTAAAATTATAGCTTTCGTCAAATGTGAATGCTTCTCCATTTTCCTCCAAGTAGTGCTTTTTCACGACTTCCTCCAACAAAAAACACAAATAAAAACTTACTTTGTTAGTGTTGTTATAATGGAAGATCAAACAACATGACTTATGCAAAATAAACTCTATAAATATTTACAAATTGTGGGATCGTCAAGCTTAAAAGGATATCTTTAAAGATTCGTTGTTGGATATCTATAAAATCAACTATGCCTTTTTGGATAACTTGGTACCTATCATGAAGTTGTTGAAGAGTTCTTCTCTTTGTATTCCCATAATCTCATACATACTGGATATATATATATCTTCGCCCAAAAGGTTTTGGGATCTACCCTTACAGGAGAGACATCTACAATACGACTTCCGACGTACCATGTCTTGATTATGGTCAAATCTTTACTTGAATCAAATGATGACATGCTTGTATGTAGAGGTATAAAGTGAGTTAAAAAGGGTAGAAGATGAAATGAGCTTTGTAGAGTATATGATAACTAGTTGTGTGTAGTTTTGTGGAGAAAACAAGTAAATTTATAGCATATTGCAAAATACTAGCCATTGAGAGAGTAAATCAATGCAGTTGTACTTACAAATTTCGAATTTCGAGCTGATCGTCATGGTGCATTTTTCACAAAATGCCAAGTATTTTTGGTCGTCAAGGTCGTTATGTTAACATGATGCCGACTAGTGTGGTGTTTTTATCAGGTAAATAGTCAAATTTAAGCAACATTGGTCGTCATTGTTAGATTTTCGTAAAATGACGACTATTATAAAGTCGTCAGGGTCGTAATGTTGTTACCATGCCGATTAATATCATTTTTACAGGTAAGGAAAACTCATATTCATCTACCTTTGGTCGGCATGATAGTCGTTTCACAAAATAATGACTACATCTTGGTCGTCATGGTCGTAATGTTGTAACCCTGACGACTAAGTATTGTTTCTTAAAAAAAAAAAGAACTAAATTTCATCCTCCCATAAGCGTCATCATAGTTGTTTTTATACAATGACGACTAATACATGCATGGTCGTCATGGTTATTGGTTTAATACTCCGATGACCTGGTACCTACACAATTTTTGTTATCAGGGTCGTCAGTTTGTTAAATAATAAGTTAATGACCCTGGGCTGGTCTTCATTGTATAAGTGTTAACACCTTTCCGACTAAACTATTAAAATAATGTTGACATATTCATTAAACAACTAGAAATCCAATAAAGTAGGTTACAAGTAAACATAAACCAATATTTTTCCAACCATATACCTTAATATAGTTGTATAACACATAACGAAACAAAATAAAAATCCATTCACGACCACGACCCTGGCCTCGTTAGCACCATATCCTCGTTAACTTACACCTCCACGCGCGAGGTCTCTTTAGTTCAACAGTTGCTCGGCGGAACATTTTGATGGAATCTTTATTATCAACATTCCTAGCAAAGTCAATGTGCTTAGTTTGCTCTTCAACCGACAAAGGTTTTTGTAGGATCAGAATATCGCAACATCAATACCTTTGCGAAATCTTTATACGACACACTGCGAAGATATCGCAGACTGGTTACAGAAATGACGCAATAGATGACGACAGCCTAAACACGAGAAAGTTGTAGAGATCTAGCGAGATTTAGGAGTGTTGCAAAATCTAACACTTGTATACTTGCGAGAATATCGCAAGTCAGATCCTAAAATAAAGGACAGCTTAGTTGTCACCCACTATGTAATATCCTATATAAAGAGCCGAGCAGGCCTAAGAGAAGAGAGAGATCTTTTTAGAGTTGAGGGAAAGTTTTGAGGAGAGAGAAAGTTTAGAGCAATAGTTGTATTCTTGATTTCATTTCCTCTTTGTAAAATTCTTTAACTCAATTAATAAAAAGTGTGATTGTTGATCTTAAAGATGGGTTGATTAATATGAATTCTTGTGAGGGATGTATTGTAGGATTTCCTGCAACTACATATTGGTGCTAGAAACAGGGAGTGAAGATTGAGATTGTGATTTGAAAGAATTTGGAGTAGTAGATAAAGAATTTCATATAATTTTTAACAACTCATTAAGATTGAAAAATGGCTAGAAGAAGAAATACACAACCAACAACTATTATAAGGAGTAGGAGGCTTGCTGGAAAAGGGAGAGATGAAATGGAGGAATCTTCAAGAGTGAACACAAGAAACAATGGAGAAAATCAAGTTCAACCGCCAATTCAATGTACATCAATACAAAATAGAATTGTGGATTATGATAGAGTGAGTGTACATACTTGGCGATCGAATTCTGTAGATGAAATGGGAGAAGAGAAGCAATTAGGAAGCAATGGACGAGAGGAGAGAGACCAAGAAGTAATTGGAGGAATAATTCATGGAAATGAAGAGATTGCAGTGTTAGAGGCATTGAGGAAAACAATACATGAAGAAAGGCGATTAGAAGCAGAAGAACGTGCAAATCTAACAAGGCCAAATCATGAGTTGAGGATGGAAAACATGAGATTACAAAATAGAAGGTCAAGAAGCACTACAAGATCAAGTTCAAGATCAATTAGAGAAGAAATAAGACGAAATTTGCCTGTAGAAAATGCTAATGAAGATACTCGAGAGGAAATACAAAATCCAGACGAAGAACGTCGTTAAAGAAGATAAATAATAGAAGATCGTTATATTTAACATGGTGAAATTCTTCAAAATGGACCAAATAACGGAAATCAGGGAAATAGGCAACTTCAGGAACGAAATAATCAAGATGGCGAAGAAAATCAGGGAGGAGGAAGGAGAACATTACATGGGAGAGAAGTTCAAAGAAATCGACAAATGATTGAAGATGAAATCGAAAGACATTACACTGAACAAGCACGTCTAGCTTGCGAGAGGGAAAGACGAGACCAGAAGTGGAAGAACAAGAGCTACAAGAGGCAATTCGCCAGAACAATCATGATAATCGAGAAAGAAGGCGTGAACAAAATCGCAAAAATGGTAATATCAATGAATAATATGATAGAGTACAAAGGAGAGTTGAAAGGCGGCAAAGAAGAGAAAATGAAAAATATAATGGTGTGCGAATTCATGAAAGAAATGAAAGAGAAGATCGCAGAGAGAGCCGATAAGAAAATAATGAACAAGAAAATCAAAACAGATATGAACGCAGAAGAAGGGAGGTGGAGTTAAAAGACTAATGGATCCAAATTCTGGTGTAAATGAACAAATTTTGAGAGAGCTAGCGGAAATGAGAGGAATGTTAAATAATAAAAGAGAAGGAGGTAGGAGACAACTGGATGAAGCCATAGAAGAAGCTGCGAAAACCCCATTCACACAAGAAGTACAATTAGGAGGAATACCCCCAAAGTGCAATTTACTGCGTTAACCAAAGATTTTTGACGGAACAACTTGTGCGGTACAACACATCAAAGCTTATGTGAGATGTATGCTACAATGGGAAAACCATGATTTGTATTGTGCAAATATTTTGCATCAAGTTTAACAGAGAGGCCTTGAAATGGTTTGAAGGTTTGCCAAAGCTATAACATCTTTCAACCATTTGCGAACATTTTAGGGGCATATATAAGTAACAATTCTTTATTGAAGATGTATTTGGGTTAAAGCAAAGGATTGGCCATTTGAAACATCTAACCATGAGGTGGAAGACAATGTGTAGTGATATGGCATTTGGATGAGAGATACCCCATTCTATCATTCATTAACGCGCAACCAATATACATTCAAATTTTCGGAGTAACAATTCGAGAATTTCGGGAGGAGTATATTGCTCTTGAGGAAAGCAAAATGAGATGGAATCATACCTGTTGCGAACACAAGTTCAAAAGCAAATTGTTTGTTAAAGTTGTAAATTTGAGCACTTCGTGATAAAGCAATCAAATTAATTAATATTTCCACTCAATTAAAAATAATATAATGGAAGTCAAGTTCGTTCCCACGAGCAAGAGATTCTAGTTGTAAAAATTGTCACGAATGTATAAAGCAAAGAAAATAAACAAAGCAATTAAAAGATAAAGTTGAAATCAATAAGAGAGACAAGATCAAGGAATCCTTCTTCGTTTGCAAAACAATGATTAAAGTTATGTTCTTTTCTACTTGTTATTAGTCACGAGATCAATGTAGCAGTCCGCTTAGCTAGCCCAAAATCCCCTTCACCGAGTAACAGATATGGTTATCGGATTCTATTCAAAAGAACCACCTTGAGGTTAAACACAAGATGTAATTCCCTGATGCATTAAGATTTATGAATTTAGGTTTAGTACTAGTAGTTAAACTCACTTTCTAGCGTTGTTTTTACATCATTCTCGTGTTTGCTACTTATGTAAATAGTCAAGAAACGATTACTTATCCCCTAACTTTCACTAGCTTTAGATCAAATTAACAAATCAATTTAGTTGGCCACCTAAACAATCTATCAATCAATCATGAATGAATAAACATTCCTATTAGTAAAAACAAACGATAATCATGTGAAAAACTTCAAGATAGAATTGAAACAAAACTCAAAACATATATTAAGAACTAGGATTTCATCCTCAATCAATAAGAAAATTAGCTACTCATGCTAAAGAGTTCACACAAAGAATAAGAAAAGAAAAGTGTTGTGTGTGTAGAGAGGTGTGTAAAAGATGTAGAAATCTTCTCTATTTATAAGCTTCAATATTCTCCAAATCTTCCAAGGAATAGAACCCCTTTCCTTTAGCAATTCAATTTCCAAAACCAAGCCTTTCTCAACTCTTCCACCTTCTCTTTCCAAATTTGAGCCCAATTTTCCATCCAATTCCTAGTCCAAGTCTTCACACCCATGAGAGAAATCCATAGAAAGTGGAATTTAAATTTCAAATTTGGTATATTCGACGGAATATTGATCGATCCACCGTTATGACTAACGGTCAAAAGCCAACCGTCAGTTCAAACCAGATGGTGAGTCGAAGCTTCGGTCTTCTTTGCTGATACGGATCGGCCGATCGGTCATCGCTGTCACAATTGACTCGCGAGAAGAATGTCCGTAGAGTTTCCATTTTCTAGGATTTCCCGGCCAATTTCGAGCCATTATTTCTTCAGTTCCTGTGACATTCATTCATAAACATCTATTGCATTCAAGCTTCAATTATGTTCCAACTCTCGGCAAACCCATTTCTTGAACCTCAGACACCACCCATCTCTTTTATTCGTTCATCGAATTACATCTCCAATTCACTTCCTTCTTCTCACCGAGCTAATACTCTAACCCATTTGATCTCTGAGAACCCATTTCTCACCAATGGCGCCAGAACCCATCTGTTGTTCTTCATCGACCTTCAGTTTGTTCATCACAGATCGAGCAACTCTTTCTCAAACCCCATCTGCTCTTCTCTAAATCAATTGCAGCATCGATTCTTCTCTGCGTTTCGATCTATCGCAGCAACACCCATTCCATTTGAACTCTAATTGATCCACCAACATCATCCGATCTCGACATCAAATTCCTCGATTCAATTTCTCGGTTTTATCTCAAGAACAACATCTTCACTTGGTTTCAGAGATAGCAAACCCTAACAGCATCAAGTCTTGTCGTTTTCTCCTCCATTTGAGTTGTTTCGCACCAAACCCTAACCCATTACCATCAATTCCACCATCTTGATTCAACGCGATTTAACGGCGGCCATGGTTGCTCCCCTTCGGTGAAAAATGAGTGATAGAAGAGAAAAAAAGAAAACCTCTTCTCGATTTAGGGTATAAGAAGATTAGGGTGCTAACATCACACCCACCTTACTGTATAAGGGCCACCCATCGGCAACCCTTACCAAGTATTTAGTACTCCTTCAAATAGGGTTGCCCCTTAACCTTGAACAGTGCTCCTTTTAGTGTGCCTATGCCAATTTTGCCCTTTTTCTCAAATTGTAATTTCTTCTTCTTTTCCTAAGTTCCATAATAGCTACAAAACTCAAAACAAGCGTAAAATACATAATTTACAAGAAAAATAGCAAAGAAAGCATAAATAATAGATAGTAAATAGGATGTATTCTACACCCTATCAGACAACAAGGAAGGATAATGGAAGATAGTCAGCAGAAACTAGTAGCTATGGGAAGTCGTGATCAAGAAGAATTCCAGAGAGAAAGAAACTTCTATAGCCGTGGTGGAAATAACAAAATTCAAAGACTTGATCAGCCACAAGAAACTTATGGAGGTCGGAGGAAAAACCATCACGAGAGGACGGGGAAGTCATAAGATAATATGGGAAGAAATCAAAATGCCACCACTTGAATGCTAGTGTGGAGAAAATATGGGAAGCTATAATCTTGATGGAAAACATACCCGCGCCATGGAACATGGGGAGTGAACCACCTCAAGCGACGAAGCCATGAATTTTGTTCTTATCACAATTTTCATGGACACTCAACAAATGATTGCGAAATATAAAAAGAATCATCCTCGAGAATGATAGATCAAGGAAACTAAATCATTTTCTAAAGAATCATCAGAATCATCCTCAACCATTACCACCACCGCCAGAAATTCGCAGAGTAAATACAACAAAAGGAGGAGAAACATTTGTAATAGAAGTTTGAGCAAAGGCAAAGAATCTGTTTTGTCACTGTATTGTACATTCGTACAAAATAATTGAAGACTTTCACGATAACACTCTCGGCAGGGTCTTCGCAAGAGATGCCAATGGCAGAGAAATAATGAACATTGCGAAGACATCGCCACTGAAAGAATGGCAAAATCAGACTATTTCCTTCACCGCAGAAGAAGTACCTGAGGGTGGCGAAAAGCACGATAACCCATTAGTGGTAAGATTGGAGATTAACCCAAAACCTAGTGATGATGAAGATGATGAAGCTGAGAATTCATGGGCAATCAACAGAATTAACCGATACTGTAAGTTCCGTGGATATCCTTTTTTATCATACTTATAAAACTATGGGAGAAAAAGATGAAGATATAATACCTTCAACTTACAAGATCTATGGTTTTAATGGTACAACCAATAAACCTAAAGGGGAAGTCAGTATGCGAATTCCACTGAAAGGATTGTCCTCTGAAATTCGGTTCCGTGTAGTCGATGTGGAATCACCATACAACGCATTGATTGGACGACCTTGGTTACATGGGATTTTAGGTATAGCATCGACTTTCCATCAATGTATCAAGTTCCCTCATCCCAGTGGTATCGGCATAGTAAAAGGAGATTGGATTGAAGGAAAGAAGTGTTATGAAATTGATGTAGAATCTTATGAAGAAAGAGCTCGAAGAAGAAGAATTGGAAACATAACATCAGAGAAAAACAAAAAAGTGAAAGATTGATGGTAGATGCAATAGAACAGAGAGAGGAAGAATCGCTGCGAAACCAATGCATACTGAAGATAAGAAGAGACAAAGATATCGCAAAGGATAAGAAAATAACAGAAAATTTCAAAAATACAGAGGCAGAAAGTAGCAGAAGTAAGAGACTCAAAGAATGAATGTACTTGTTAACTGCCAAAGTAAAAATTGGGAGAAGAAAGAAAAATGTATGGCTGATTTGTTTCAAAAAAAAAAAAAAATTATGAATAACAAAGATGAGATTGCGAAATTACAAAAGAGCTGATATGCAGAAGAGGAAAATATATCTTATGAATGACAAAGATGAGATATCGAAAATACAAAAAAGCTTATATACAGAAGAAGAAACAAAACAATCAGAAAGAGACGAACCTACTATGGCGTACACCCTAGTTCGCGAAATCAAAATTTCGCAAGAGGCAAATGTAAGACCTAAAGTGCGTCATAGAATGGGGTACCTATTGCATGGCTCGGTGAAAAGGTTACACCGCCCCTGGAACCTGAGTCATGGAGATTTGGGGTCAATAAAGCCCATCCAGGAGACGTACCTTGGATTTTCAACCTAAGATAATGACTTAGGTTGGATGACTGAGGGTCTCTTCTAAGGAGTGCGGCATCTGATCAAGGCGCCGAGGTACACGGTTGAGCCAAGAGTGCTCGGGGCGTCTGGAACTACCCTGGCCATTCTTGGCAAGTCTTGACATATGCTGCACTCGGCCCGAAGAAAACCCCACTTAGGGTGCAGTCTCGTAACCATAATCCCTATAGGCAAAAGGGATAAGGGGCTGCGAAAACAAGCGGTTGTTGTTAAGGCCCAGGATGGGAGGAGCCAACCTTGTATGGTAGAGGTACGCCTCCTTGAAGGGGCAACCGGGGGGAAGATAAGGGCGGCACCCTCCATTAGGGAGCTGATAAGTGTCTTAAGACGCAAATGTCATGAGGCTTTATTTTTGCAAGAAAATTTAGGCTTGTCATATTTGTGCGACAATCCTGAAGAGGCAATAATACAAAAGATAAAGATAAGACGAGATCAATGGGTCAATACATGAAAGTGTAAGGACGTCCTGCGATTTTGTCACAATGACAAGAGGTGGCAAAATAAGACCTTTAACTAGGAAGGAAAAATAAGACCACATAAGAGAAAAAGAAAAAATGAAATCTTGGAAGAAACCAAGAAATATCTAATTGCGAAAATTCAGCAGAAACAGCTGCGAGACTGAGGCATGAATACATATTACTATTCAAAAGTAACTTGCTTAATCTTTCATTTGCATAAAAAAACAGAGGCAAGTATGGGAGTGAATAGAATAAGAACATGTTATTTGTCTCCATATGATAGATTTACGCACACATAAAATGAAAGATTGATAATATATTGATTAACCATATTGCAAAAAGAATTGCTTTTTTAATATGTGCGAAAGGAACAAAAAGGTAGAACTTGCATTTGAAGATTCAAGAAATTCGCAGAAAAGATTACAAAGATTGGAGATTAAAAGAATGAATGTACAGATATTACAAAAAAGAGAAAGAAAGAAACAAAACTATTTCTAGTTTGACTCCTCTTCTTCATTATCTTCTTCTTCACCTCCATCAGATTCCTCTTCTTCACTAGCATCACTGTCAGAAATATCCAGAGGAGGTGTATTCTTGGGGATTTCTTCTAAGAGGCAAGGATATGTAGAATGAGGGATGTTATTGTCGTCGAAGACCGTCTTAATAGTCTGATTGCGAAAAAGAATAGCGTCATTCTTAAAGTTCTCAACAGTAATCTTTAGTTGACTCTTCAGTCTAGAGCATTTATCATTGCGAGAAGAAAGATCCTTCGCGAGCTGCTCCTTTTCAGACTCAAGTTCTTCAATTATTTTGAGAAACCTCCCTTCAGCTTCTGCGAATATATAACAATGAATCAGCAACTTGATGACAATTTATGAAAGACGAACAATTAATAAAGAAGAACAATTAACAACCCTTCTCTGTCAGAAATCATATCCCTAACCAAGGCCGTGTGCTCAGCTTGAAGACTAACATTTACACCTAAGTTATTTCTGGCGTCATCTAGAACTTTCGCAGCCCAAGCGAATTTATCATCATTATTTATGAGAAGAAGGGAGCGAACTTGATTCTCTCTTTCGCTAAGTATAACATTTCTGCGGTTAGAATCATCTCGTTCAATTTGAACCTCAAGAAGAGTTTTTTTGAATTTTGCTAACGCTTGAGCACCTTGACTAGCGATGCGATCTTTATCATCTATGAGATCACTGATTTTGGTTCTTAAAGTATTAATTTTCTCTTTAGAGTCAAGATAGAAACGTTTAAATTTGTTGGCTAAGCCCAAACTGGATCTATGGTCAATTTCTAAGAGGCGAAGTTTGGATCTGAGTTCATTTATGGGAAGAGATTTAATCGTGTCATTTGAAAAACTATTCAAAGAATTATTAAGGTGTTCAAGGAGGGTATTATTATCCATAGAATTGGGGAATGTATGAAGAAGAATGGCTTCATCAGAAATATCATAGACGTCTGCGAAAATGATAAATTAAGATGAGGGAGGATAATGAGAAAACAAAATAAAGGAAAAGGGAAAAATTTCATACCATAAAGTTGCTTATTGGCATCTTGAAGACTAGATATTTTGTTCATTTGAGTAGAAGAATCAACTTCTAATTGATTGTTCTTTTCGCGAAGAGCAACAGCTTCAGCTTCTAATCCTTCATTTCTCTTGTGAAGTTGAAGATTATTCTTTTCAAGAATCCCACGTCTTTTTTCCAAATCTGAGGCAACAACGAAAGAAGCCTTCCCAGTCTGCGAAGGAAAATAAAGAAATTGTCAAGATATAGCATAACTTTAAATCATAATTATGAATAAAAAGAGAAATGAAGGCATACCAAGATACCAAGAGAATTTAGAAAGCTAGGAGTCACTGATCTAGAGACCCCATGAAGAGAATCACCACCTAGTAAAGGGGCATCACAGATGTTCGCAAGAGCTCTGCATGTGCCAGTGAGATGATCATCCCCGATCCCTTGCATGGAGTCAGAGAAGATGCTAGATAATTGTGCCATTGAAGATTCAGGTGGAAAATCTTCTCTTGCGAAAGAACTATCAAGGTCGTTATCATCATCATCAGAACTTTCACCAGAGTGAAGATTTGAAGGAGAAGGAGAATGAAATTTTCGCTTCTTTGAAGGTGGGGCAGCAAATTTCTCCTTGTGAAGAGAACCTTTACCTTTGCCTTTGGTCCTCGCAACCTTAGATCCTTCTTCTTCTTCAACAACTACAACACCAACCTTCACACACAAATGAAGATAAGAAACAGAGGCAACAATATTGTTAAAAGTATAAAAAATGTTTCTTACTTCATCTGTGATGGAGCGTAGAGCAGATAAAGTGCTAGCCTTCCCAGTCCTATTATAGCTCGATCTCAACTTTTTAATTTAAAATTTTCGCAAGAATTAGAGAACACAAAAGTAACAACAAATGAAAGATTATGAAGTGAGCAATATTTGAAGACGTACTTCTTTCGCTTTCTCGGGTCAATTAAATACCCAAGGATGATAAGTGGCGAGATTCGCAAGAAGCACATTTGAACCTGAAATATAAGGTCCCTTCAAAACTAGTGGAAAGACACACCATCTGTCGTCTTTAGAGTGATGAGGAATATTATTCTTGCCAGAATTCCAATCAATGTCCTGCATAAGTATTCTATCGCTGGCAACATTTTCTTTCCTCTTCAAGCGAGCACCCTAGCGAGTTTTATCATTTTTCATGTTTATTACTTCATAATTTTCAAAGAAACTCTCCACGGTGTATTTTTCGGCGAGTATTTCTAAATCCTCATACTTAGGATCCCTAACTTGTTTTGGATAGAGAGATCCTTTACCAGCACCGCGGTTGGCGAATTCAAGTATTAAGCGAATGCAGTCCCCACTTAATTGGTAGATGGCTCGCGAGAAGTTCGCATGAGCAAGAATTTCATAAAACAAGGGAAGATTTGGATCATAAATAGGGATAGGAAGGCCATCGAGAATCTGACCAAGTGAAACTATGATTTCTTTATCATCACAATGATGATCAGAAAACAATTTGGCAGAAAGAATGGATTTAGATTCTTGATTGGGAATGGTGGTTAATGTAAAACCTCTCTTCGATATTTTTCTGAATCTCTTCAAGAGAAGTTTCGTATTTACGACCAGCTGGAGCCATTTTTAGTATGGGAATGAAGAAGAAATTAAAGATCAAAAGAAGTGGAAACAAGAAAATTTACTGACGACGGGAGCGGAATTTACGGAGAAATAGTGAAGAAAAGTTGAAGAAAAGATAAGAAGGAAAGTAAAAAAGAAGAAGAAAAGAATAAGAAGAATATATATAGAGAGAAGGATTCTCGAGAAGATAAGCACATTTAATGCGAAGAGTAGACGTGAACGGTTGAGAAATAGCGGTTGAAAAGGACGTGTCTAGAAATGGATGGAAGAAGAGATACGTGTAATAAATTCTGCGTAAAAGTACAGAATCATGTCAATACAGAAGAATATGGAAAAATGAACGGCTGCGGCATCATGAAACACTAATTCTCATGACATTCTCTCCTTCGCAGAGAAGACATGAGAAGAGGCAAGATGTAGGATCACAATATCGCAACATCAATACGTTTGCGAAATCTTTATACGACACACTGCGAAGATATCACAGACTGGTTACACAAATGACGCAACAGATGACGACAGCCTAAACACGAGAAAGTTGTGGAGATCTAGCGAGATTTAGGAGCGTTGCGAAATCTAACACTTGTATACTTGCGAGAATATCGCAAGTCGATCCTAAAATAAAGGACAGACTTAGGGCCGTCACCCACTATGTAATATCCTATATAAAGAGCCGAAAGAGCCTAAGAGAAGAGATATATCTTTTTAGAGTGGAGGGAAAGTTTTGAGGAGAGAGAAAGTTTAGAGCAATAGTTGTATTCTTGATTTCATTTCCTCTTTGTAAATTCTTTAACTCAATTAATAAAAAGTGTGATTGTTGATCTTAAAGATGGGTTGATTAATATGAATTCTTGTGAGGGATGTATTGTAGGATTTCCTGCAACTACAGTTTTCCAGTATCTCTCGCGCAACATATCATTTTCACAAGGGTCTTTAAGTTGTCCTTCTATTTTTAGTTAACTAACAAATGATGAATAAACTATCAATAATCTACATAAATCTTATAACAATATAAGAGAGACATAATACTTACAAAATTCTTAAGACTCGTTGTTGAGTCTTTCACGACTTCTTCAGAGCCGGTTGAATAAGTTCTTCCTGAACTACACGAGGATGAGCAAAACCGGAGTACCATGGCATGCAATTATCATGAGCTTCATGACCGTTGGTCACCTTTTTCAAAAGACTCAAATCAACTCTACGATCATGTCTCTTGTCCCAGCGAGAAATTTATGGCTTTGGAAAGTAAACTACGTCAATAGATTTTTTTGGGATGTGATTTTGCTCCTCTCTCAACACTTTAAAGAAAGGTTAATGGGATTCTTCTTGAACATAACGATTTGTCGAATTACCCGAAAAGGATTGTACATTTAAAATCTATTGGTGAAATAAAATTTCTTGTTGGCGAGAGATAGATCGGAGTGCATCGAGGCCTTAATAGAGAAAGTAGAGAGGTGACTTGCGAATGAATGGTCGGGAATCAAACACGTATAGATATCGTTAAAGCTCCTAGTTAAACGATGATGGATTCCTCATTTCCTATTGGCCGAAATAGACTTTTTTCAAAATCAAAGTTATGATAAGGACACTTAACAAAATTTAATGGATCTAAATATTTTGGGGTGAAAAAGAACTCACTTTTCGATTCGCTATTGGAAGATGCTAAATATTGCATAATTTTATAAAATTTTATTGGCATTCATTTCATCTTTTGTGCGTTTATTTCTCATTTTATCTCAAATTTTGTATTTTATTATTTTAGAGTGAATTTTATTGTTTTAGAGTGAAAAATTGGCCAAAGAGAGAAAACGAGAGGTTCACTAGAGACTAGAGGGTTTCAAATGGTGTATAGGAGTATCACACAAAACCACCATTTATTCCATACACAAAACCACCATTTTTCTAATCTTAGGCGATTTCTTCTGCAACTCGAAGTTATGTCTCTGAGGCGATTTCTTCTGCGCCTCTTTAACCACCACTAAATAGCCAGTAAACACCACCAACCACCATTTTTTAGCCAGTAACCATCGCCGACGACGGAGATGACTACTAAAAACCACAGTTAACCTTATCTTTGATTCCAATCTCATTCGTATCTGTTACCCATGTTACCAAGACCCCATTATTAGTTCGTGAAGATACCTAAAAGACCTCTGTTCTCTAAGTTTCTAAGACACCTAATCTCAAAATTTTCAAGGATCCGTTACAAAGACTCCGAAGACTCCAAGCTTTTCAAACCCGATTGGTTTTTATTCATTTGTTTATCTAAGACTTTTGAGTTCTCTGTGAACCCAATTTTTGTATCTACTACTTCCATCATTATTCATCAATTTCGGTCATCTTTGGCTCGTGAATCTTCGACATCAAAGGGATAATCAATAGAATCTTCTAATCCATATATGAATTTATTTCTGTTTGTTTGAATTTCAAATCAGACAAAACTTTTGGTTGGCAGCCTAGCAACAAGCTGGGCTCCAACCCCTCTTTGAAAATATGAACCCTAATTCTGCAAGGGACAATTATCTAACCCTAATTTTTAGAAGTTGATTTTAATCTTAGCTGAATCTTATTAAATTAAGTTGTTCTTTTCTTGCAGCCTTAACCTGACTTGTTTCAATCGTTTTCTTCCGTTGATTTTCTTTTTTTCTCTGAATTATGGTTAGCTGTTATATGAAGTTATTTAAATTCTGCAAGGGACAATTAAAATCTTTAAAGAATCTAATGCATCCTAGTCTAATCCCAGGTACCATTTGCTACAACTGGAAAAAAAGGAAAATACTACAAAAACCAGGGTTTCAAGGAAAGTCCTTGAAAGGCTTGTCCTGCAACATTGAGAGTAAGGAAAGATTGGAAGCAACAGAGGATGACAACTCAGAAGCAAAAGAGATATTTACATCAACATTAATCTCTTATCCCCCACAGTTGGAAGAGGTAAGTAAACCTTCTGAAAGATATTTGTTCTATAAATTTTTGATTCACAATATTAGCGAACAACATTTTAGAAAGCATACAAACATATTGAGAACACGGGATAGAAATTATAACTGCTCAATAATATATGTTTATAATTTGTTAATGTGTGATACAACTTCTGTTTGCATAAACTCTATGAAGGGGTGCTCCACAATCAATTTGACATACTTATCTTTATTTTCCAATTGGAAAAACAAAATGGTCTTGAATTTCTCTTTTCGCCTTGATGGTAACCTTGTGCTATCTGCCTTAGAGCATCCTATAGTCTCATACTTTTGGCAGTTCATTAGTGTTATTGCTTGGAACTTCCAAGGGTTAGGAAAACCTGCTAAGATTGATACCGTTAAGGATATTTTGAACATTAATAATCCTGATATTTTGTTCTTGTCCGAAACCAAACAACAAAATGTGGCAATGCATAAGATCCTTAGGAGATTAAATGTAAGTAATTACTGGTTAGTATCTCCTAGGGGTTCGTTCTGCAGGCGGGTTATGCCTGATCTGGAAAGATAACATGAAATTAGATATAATTGATCACAACCTTAATCACATAAATGTGGATATCCATGCTTGTAATAATAGATCTAAATGGTGTCTGACTTGTTTTTATGGGAGTCCCTATCCAAGAGAAAAAGTTGAGTCTTGGAACATTGTTCAACAATTAGCAAATACTATTGATACGCCCTGGATTGTACTAGGCGATTGCAATGTTATTCTTCACAACGAAGAAAAGAAAAGCAGATTCCCTTTTAATGAATCAGAAGCTAGAACTTTTAACAACTTAATTAGTAATTATGGTTTGATGGACCTAGGATTTATAGGCTATACTTTTACTTGGAACAATAGGAGATCTGACATTGATTTCATAGAAGAAAGATTAGACAGGGCCTTAGTGAATGCCATGTGGAACATATTTTTTCCCAACTCTTCTGTAAGACATTTAGGTAAGATAACTTCTGATCATGTAAAAAGAGATAAAAGAGAGGCTCCATTGACTACGAGTTCAAGTTCAAGTGTTGTATGCGCTCTAAATCCAAAACACCATAGCGGTAATAATATAATCATTTCTCCATCTTTCAGTCTTACAATTCTCGATCTTATTTTAATTTGATACAACCTATATATGATGAATTAATATACAAGTCATCGAAATATATATACCGTCTGTTTGCATGTGTACGCGAATGTATTATTTTTAAAGCATGACCACATGTTCGGTTGGAAATAATGACAACATTCTTAATAACTTAGAAAAAATACTTAGCTCGAACTGATGCGTGATTGATATTCCAGGAGTTGCACTGATAATGGTAGCAAGAACTAGTAGAGGCACGTATGAGATACGCTGACCTAAAGGTAATATTGCCTACTACTCCTATGAGATGCTATAGCAGTTGGCAAGTCACCTCCAGGATACAACTACTAATAGTATTCCTCTTCGTAGCATACAAAGAAAGCACTCTTAGAACTTGGCAGCAGAACGAAAAACTTAAAACAAGGTTGATAGTGAAACTGTTTACAGAAAACAGAGGAAGAGCAGAAGAAGAGATGTTTCTTAGTTGTATCTATAATGAGCTGAAAACTACTCTCTTATATAGTGTTTATGACGTTACAAACAAGAGGTAAAATGCATGCAAAGAAACCATGCGTATGACAGAAATATTGGTAATGTTTGGTTAAAAATAGTGTAAGACAAAATCAGAGAGTTGTCAGTCATAGAGCAGAGTGTAGCTTTTGCAGAAAACAGCTTTAGCTTTTGTCAGGTTCAGGAAACAGATTTTGCTTTTGTCAGTCAGTCAAAAGCATGCGAGACACACAAGTCAGACAGACAAAGAAGCCAAGCCAAACACGTACGGATAAGGAGTAAGATTCTTCTACATGTGTGAAAAACGTGTATGAAAATTTTCAGCAAAAAGATAGGATCTAGTGCACCCACACCCACACCCACACCCACACCCACACCCGAACCGAACCAACCGACCGGACGGACGGACGGACTGCGGTGTGCGTGCTTCGGTGCGAAGCACCGCGCGTACGGGAAAGGCAACCTTGCCATAGTGTAGGTCTTCCACCTCACACAAAAGTGTGTTGACCCAAAGGGCCATGCCCTTTAGGCAAAACCCATGGTATTTAAGCCTAAAACTCTTAAGATTTTAGTCTATGTGGGACTATTGTTTTATCTATTCAAAATGAAAAAACAACTAGAGGGAAATAGGTCTAGGGATCAAGTCTTGGTCCATGCTTTAAAAAACCCGTTTTTTTCTAACAATCCCCCACATGAATGATAAAACATATCAATAAAACACGAGAAAACAGAATACATCAAAATTAGGCTAAGGTATCCCGAGAGATTGAACCTTAGCTTAGTGAGAGGTTTTCAACCGCCCTGTTTATCGGTGAACACAATGTCTTGAACCGCCAACAAGAAATGCAATTGGAAGAACAACCACACTTGATGTTACAAAAGAAAAGATGCCAAGCTCTTGCCGTTGTGCCCGTTTTGGCCGTGGGCTAAATCCCGGACTTAATGAATGTCTCTAGAGAATCAACTCAAATTCTCATAGGAAGCGGCCCCACTTCCAACATCCATATAGGTGAGTTCATTAAGAGTGTCCTGCTACACCCCGCTTTAAACAAAGCCATGCAACTCATTAAGATCTCAACAGATCATCCTAACTCATGCAGGTAGCACTATCGCACTGTTACATCATAGGGAGGGACAAAGATAGTGCTTTCTCGATATCACCATAAATTAGTTGTCTCATTGAACCTTGATCTTGGAGCTCCATTCACAAGGTTGAGTATCCTTCATGGTGACTTATTTTATGACCTTAAGTCCCATCCCCCTCGATGTGGATCTAACTACCTCTCTAGATAACCCTTTCGTCAAAGGATCTGCAATATTCTCTTTAGACCTCACAAAGTCTATAGAGATGATACCAGTAGAGAGTAGTTGTTTCAGCTGTCTTATGTCTTCTTTGTAGATGTATAGACTTTCCATTGTATACACTATTCCTTGCGCAACCAATAGCGGCTTGACATCACAAAGGATTGCGATGGAAGACACGGGCTTGGGCAGTGGAATTCCTCCCGGAAACCTCGTATCCATTCGACTTCCTCTCCGGCTTTCTCCAAGGCTATAAACTCGGACTCCATAGTGGATCGAGCTATACATGTCTGTTTGGAAGACTTCCATGACACGAGACGCACCTCCAAGTGTGAAGATGTACCCAATAGTAGATTTGCACTCATCCGAGTCGATATCCGATTGGCATCACAATACCCTTCCAGCCAAAGCAGGATACTTCCCAAATTTTAAGCAATAGTTTGAAGTGCCTCTCGGGTAGCGTAGAACTGCAGAGAAGCATTCCGGTGATCCCGCCCGGGGTTTCAAGTGTACACGCTTAATCTACTCACAAAGTGTAAGCAATATCGGGTTTGTACGAGTTCATCAAATACATAAGACTCCCAATAATGCGAGAATACTCAAGTTGAGAAATTCCTTCTCCCTTGTTCTTTTCAAGTTACAATTAGGATCATAAGGAGTAGATACAAGTTTAGCATTTTCATGATTAAATCTCTTAAGTACGGTTTCAAACATAATGAGATTGACTAAGACTATATCCGTCGACGTCTTTCGATTTTCATCCCTAAGATTATATCAAATAGGCCTAAGTCTTTCATGTCAAAGTTTTCGTTAAGCATGCTTTTAATGGTATTAATAATATCAAGGTTCTTGCCTAATATGAGGATATCATCACATACAAGCACACAATAACATGAGAATCATCCACGATTTAATGTAAACACATTTATCGATTCATTAACCTTGAAGCCATTAGATATCATTACATGATCAAATTTTTCATGCCACTTTGTTTAGGTGCTTGTTTTAAACCGTACGAAGATTTTTTCAATTTGCATACTTTGTTTTCACATCCTTTCACAACGAAACCTTCAGGTTGGTCCATATAAATTTCTTCATTCAATTCACCATATAAAAATGCAGTTTTAACATCCATCTGATGTATATGTGTTGATGGTGGGTTTTCATTTGAGGTTAAAATTGTAAAAACCGGAAAAAATTATGCGCTGACATCTTGTAAATGATAAAGCCATTAATAAGTGTTGGATACTCCCTCACTTAATTCACCAAGAATGGAGCATGTAGCAACAATCCCATTCTGTGAATACATGAAATTCCTCCAGGTTGGAGCATGTGGCAACAATCCCTTCCTGTGAATTTCATATCGCCTTGTATTTCCGAGTACTCATTATCGATGTGGCATGACGATCGAGTGTTACTCTTACGGAAGTAACACGAACCTCAAGCACTATAATGAAACCATGTACTGAAATACCCGTGACAGGGCGACTCTCGGTGTGTTATACTAGCCCGATTGAGCCCCTCTCGGTGTGTTATACTAGCCCGATTGAGCATCCAGACTGACCATATCGGTCGAATATGATACGATCGCGATCATCCAACTCCATAAGCATGATTGGATGACCCCGAGATCAATTCCATCACCCCAAGCGGTATGGAATACCCACGGCCGACCCCGCATGGTCGGTCATTGGCCTAGCTTGCCAAGAAACCGTTCATACCAAGCATTATGGACGGAAAACCTAAATTAGGGTTTGCGGCATATTACATGTGTCGCAAAACAGTCTCAACCATCCATCTTCGCAGGTATAGATGGAGGGTGTAGATGTAGACTCAAAGGGCCCGAGCATGTCAACACGATCACCGTGGGCTGCCCTACACACTTGACCAATCGGTCAAGACCAACCATACTTGGTTGCAACAAATTAAATACGCCCAAAGAGAGCATGGCGCACGGCATTGAAAGCCAAAATTAGGGTTTCAAGCCATCACACGCGTCCATCTTCTCCTAGGCACGAATGGAGGGTCACGGATTAGATTAAGCAGGTCCGGTCATACCAGCATGACCACCGTGGCGCACCTACCTCCTCATGTGATCGGCCAAGGCATACCATGCACAGCTATCCCAAACCGTCCACCCAAACTTGCGTGATTACACTTCCCAAACCACAACCGATCTCGACCGCTCAACTTCATTGGGATGATTTGAGTGGCTTAGATCACGTTTTCATGGGATAGTCGGTATAGGTGTGAACAACGACCTACCACCTACACGGCGGTATGATCGACCAAGGCCGGCCAAGATGGGTCGTCTTGAAACGCGATGCCCAAACTAGGGATGTCATGCGGTTTCCAAATCCTTTGCGGCAACGTTTGCCGCAAACCGATCTCAACCACTCAACTTTACCGGTCAAATTGAGTGGCCTAGATCGCGCCTTCATGGGACAGTGAGGTATGGACGTGCACACCGGCATGCGTCTACACACATGCCCGGTCGGTCCTCTCCAAATCCCTTTCCATGCTCGGTTTCGACCAAGTGAAGAGTAATGCTTGCGCACCTCTTCAAAAAATCCTAATATTCATTAACGGTCGCCGGATGAGTGTCTCAAAGATCATCTCATCCGTCCAACTTCACCGACTTGGCTATACAACCCTGGTCGGGAGTTATTTGGTCGGTGAGGCGTCATTCCCATCACTTTACCACATCATAATGCGAAGACTGCATAAAATACACACGATGCTTCACAAGTATCGACTTCCCGAATAACATAGTTATTCGATTCGGCATTACATGCTATCTTTCGTGGATCCACGATCCACACATTCCGAACATCAATCATGTCACAAACTGGGGGGATACATACTGGGGTATTGGTCTGGCGGTTTACAGCGTGCAGCGTGCAACGCGCCATCACAAGAACGTGTTAGGAAGTCATGGACGGTTAGAGATGAACATGAGAAGTGGGCAAGAATGGTCATGTCGTACCAACGCACAACTCCACTACTCCATCACTCCACTTCCTCCACTTCCCACGAGAGACGTGAATAAGGCTCAATGACTTGTATAAATAGGTTCTCCTAGCCCTATTTCAAACAACAACACAAGTTCGGACGAGACAAAAACCAAGTGTTAATACAAAACGTATTCCAACACCCAGAGCACGCTTGCATCAACCACAAGCCTGCTCACCTTTCATTACAAGTCATAAGCAAGCCAACACCTTCACAATCTCAACACCTTCTTCGCTTCCCTCCCTAAGATCAACCCCATCTCCTTCACTTTGTGACCGAAACAAGTGCAGGAACGGCCATTTCTTGGTTTAGGCCGGACTTGCACAGATTGATCTCTCAAATCTACAAGCACTCACCGCGCAGTGCATTTGTTTAAGGTTTAAAATTCATTCCTCATCCACACCCCGAATTACCAAATTCTGCAGGAGTAGTTTTCACCCATAAACAATTGGCGACCACAGTGAGAGGTTGATCTCTCGGTAGCAAAAAATTGAATTCTCAATTCTTCGGTTTTCATCTCACGATGTATCCTCACTCGGAGACCACGGTGGTTCGAGATATCATGGGAAGTGTAGCTAGAATCTTGGCAGATGTCTTGGCAAATCAAGCCGGTATCGCTTGAAGACGAGCGAGACATTCCGCCTTTTGAATGATATAACGAGCGCAATTACAAGAAGGGTCGGCGGGCGTACGCTCAAACGAGTGCAAGAAACGCCGGATCCTTAGTCGAGTCACACCTTTACCGGTGGAGATGCGAAAAGAGCGCGTAATCACGGGGGACTCGGGAGAGACGAACAACATGGTCCGGTAGACAACGAAGACTCGAGGCAACTCCACGAGAGGAAAAGACTTGTCCCCGGGTACCACAACGTCTACCGGATAAAGAAATGGAGCATGCGACTTACGGATCCCTGCTTTGGAAGATTTATATCTCAAGACCCTTGTCGAAGCTCGGAAGACCTGTTCAATCCGCATCGACCTTTCAACTAAGTGAAGAAATGCTTGAGGAAGGAGAGATCAATCAAGGAACACGTGAATACGAGAGGATGGGAACGTTCAATTCGATCACTCAACAGTGATATTACAACACCTCCCATCACCGAGAGCGGAAGCGGCGCAAATCCCGGCATCTCATCAAGTGTAACACCTCTTTCGTAGTCACCGAGCAACAACTTCCACTCCTTCATCAGGACGAGGAGCCGGAGGGACGAGAGGAGGACCATCCCCCATTACCATTACAGACTTGATGGAGAAGCATGAAGTTCTTGCTAAGACTCAAACGGATATGGCCGCAACTCAGAAAGAGGTACTCACCTTTCTTAAGACATTAACTGATCGATTTCCACAAGAGCCGTGACAGCCCCTGGAGCAAAAAAGGAACGCATTCAACGCACCGAGAAGGTACTTCGGCGGCGCGGACCTCCATGGACACGATCAAAGAAGCGACATCGAGATATGGCCGGTCTGTCATGGAGACTCGTACACTGGGGCCCGATCCTCACAACGACCCTCCTCAAGTCAAGTCAATAGTTTCACTTTATGAACCGAGGCCGGCGGATCGGGAAGCGTTTTCTCTCTTTGGAAAGTTTATGCGAACTTTCACACCTCTCGAAGAATCAGCGCACGGAGACATTTTGCTGCAATCAACCAGAGGAAGTTCACAACCGTGCCCTACATGTCACCGCACGTATCAAGGATTCAGAGTTCAATACGGCCCTTATCGACACAGGAGCGTCTTCGAATGTGATTACTCTCAAGACTCTCAGGAAATACAAGGTTCTCCCAGGCAAGGTCGTACGGAAGCCTACCACAATGACGGACTTCTAGGGAAACCAAACCAGCACATACGGGAGAAGCTCCGTGGAAAGAATCAGACAAGTTCGTTACATCCCACTCCCCATGTGGGCGTCAATTCAGGAAGAAGACCGACTTGCATCATTGAGGGCTAGTACCCACGATGCATCTTTGCTTTGTGAAGCATTCTTCTCCATCTGTGAAGCCACGACCCACGTTCACACGAAGAGGGGACGAACTTTTGTGGAGAGTCGTGACCGAAAGGGAAAACGGTATCTGAAACTTTGCCATTATCAATTAGAAGGGGAGATCAAGTTACCCGTCTCTCCACCCAATGGAATGCTACAACAACAACAAACCACAAGAACAAGTGCTAGATGCTCCACAACAGTGCAAGATGGCACCGACTCTACAAGCGATGAGATTGAAACCGTTGAGGAATCCCCTAGGCCTATCTCCATCGGCTCAACCTTGTGTACGGATAAACGCACGAAGCTCGTGGAACTTCTCAAAGAGTACCAGGACGTATTCGCTAGGAGATATGAAGAAATGCCGGATTTAGATGAAAATCGGTCACCCATCATCTACATGTCATACAGGACCCAAGTCGGTTAAACGGTTGTAGTTCGGACACGAGGAAAATGGATAAATCGGGTCTTTGCATAGACTTCAAAGACTTGAGCAGTCTTTGCTCCAAAAACGATCCTCCTCTACCTAACATCGACATGTTAGTAGATGCAACCGGAGGACACGGAATGTTCTCCTCCATGGATGGATGTAGCGGCTACAACCCGATAAGGATGTACGAGCATGATGCAAGTAAGATTGCTTTTCGAACTCCTCTCGAAATTTTTATTATACCATACTACCATTTGGTTTAAAGAGTGCCGGTGCAACGTATCAACGCTCTATGACGGTAATCTTCCACTGGAGCCGATACCTCAAGGGAGCAGCCTCAAGAAGATAACGATGTCCAACCGTCATATCGAGCAAGATCCGGGTGAGTTACTCTATCAGACAGTGGTCGAACAAGATCGGGTGAGTCACTTTATCGAGACAGTGGTACATGTCTATCACGCTATGTTGGAGAATCCGCGCTTTTGGTCTTCCTCTGGAGCTGTTGAACGCTCATCTACAACAACATATGCCCCGATAGAAAGAACCGAGCCTGCTTGGAAGAGCCTCATAATGTTTCTAGGGGCATATATCTCACCAACAAAGCGATACAACATTCGGCCTTACGTAAGAAGTTCCTTGAAGCGACAAAGGAAAACCACCAATATACAACATCCTGCGCGTCCATCAACTCCAACTCCGGTACCACATACACGAATCCCACAATGATGAAACAACGTCCAAGATATTCCATACCTGGCTCGACAACAACCACTACGAACAAACCATGTAAACCACACTTGGGGATGAGGCTCGGCCGCATGAAGTTCCTTCACCGTCGATCGAGGAATTCTTCAACATGAGAGATGTGGTCAGTCAAAGAAGCATGGAATTCGCAAGGGTAAATCGAATCGAAGAGGGAAACACTTCAACACTCCCTCTAGCGAAGTTTGCTTCAATGGTCTATTCAAGAGCCGCCTCAACGCTCTCTCCGGGACCACGTTCGCTTGAGAATCCTTGTTCAACACTCTCTCCAGGGATCCACCTCCACTAGAAACCACTTTAACATCCTTATTATTCAACATACGTCTCATCCATCCTTCGTAAGAACCCGAGTGGAGTATGGAAAATCTTGAAGTCAATAGGAGAAGCGGATATTCGTTTCTCAGGAGACAAAATCTCATCACAAGTCTTTGAAGAAGAAAAATGGACCGGCTTTCATATTTTCGAATCGGAAACGGGACTATCTTATGAGAAGGATGTTTTCTAATGTTTGGAAAAGCGAGGTGAACAACTCATCATCAATGTTCGGCATATCTTTGAAGTCATGTCAACACTTCCCGACTTGGCACCGGACATTATCTCCGGAAGACATCTCAACGGGAGTTCTTTTCTTCATTCCACAATGAAAATAGGAGTTAGAACTTGTATGAAAAACACATGAGGCGTGTAGTCACACATGAAAAGATATAACCCACGTTGAAACACACAAAAGCTGGGATTGGGTCCAAACACCAGTATCACTCAAGTTTCAAGTCTGGTACAAGTTTCAAGTCTGGTACAAGTTTCAAGTCCGGTACAAGTTTCAAGTCCGGTACAAGTTTCAAGTCCGGTACAAGTTTCAAGTCCGGTATAAGTTTCAAGTCCGGTACAAGTTTCAAGGCTGGTATTGCTCAAGTCACAAGGCTGGTATTGCTCAAGTCGCAAAGGCTGGTGTTAATCAGGACATAAGGCCGGTATAATAGGCGCACACAAACGGAGGCCGATTTCGATCGGCACGGGGCGACGTTTGAAACATGTACATAGTGGACCCACGTTCAACCGAAGCAGACACAACAAGCCCACGATCGAACGAAGCAGGCGCAATAACCCCTCGACCTAATCAGGCATAGCAAAGTCGATCTGGCAAGACCGACATTCAAACGGAACAAGCACGGAGCGGGCCCTCGGCTGGCGAGGCATAACAAGGTCGATCGAAGCGGGCAAGACCGACATCATACTAGGGGAACGCTCTCCTATATGCCTTTTGAACGTGACATACTCCAAGGACAGGGATGACCCGTCTCTCCCGGTAACATCTAACTTTGTCTCATAAGTTTTATCTTTAACGTCACCATCTCATGCCTACCACACAATAGTGTAACCATTATGTGCTAGGGCGGGGGACTTAATGTTGATGGTGGGTTTTCATTTGAGGTTAAAATTGTAAAAACCGAAAAAAATTATGCTACCGACATCTTGTAAAAGATAAAGCCATTAATAAGTGTTAGATACTCCCTCACTTAATTCACTAAGAATGGAGCATGTAGCAACAATCCCATTCTGTGAATACATGAAATTCCTCCAGGTTGGAGCATGTGGCAATAATCCCTTCTGTGAATTTCATGTCACCTTGTATTTCAAGACTCATTATCGGTGTGGCATGACGGTCGAGTGTTACTCTTACGAGTAACACGAACCTCCAAGCACTATAATGAAACCATGTACGAAATACCGTCTGCATCGACTCTCGGTGTGTTATACTTGCCCGATTGAGCCCCTCTCGGTGTGTTATACTAGCCCGATTGAGCATCCGGATCACCATATCAATCCCGATATGATTCGATCGCGATCATCCAACTCCATAAGCATGATTTGATGACCCCGGATCAATTCCATCACCCCCAAGCGGTATGGAATACCCACGGCCCGACCCCGCATGGTCGGTCATTGGCCTAGCTTGCCAAGAAACCGTTCATACCAAGCATTATGGACGGAAAACCCTAAATTAGGGTTTGCGGCATATTACATGTGTCGCAAAAGCAGTCTCAACCATCCATCTTCGCGGTATAGATGGAGGGTGTAGATGTAGACTCAAAGGGCCCAGAGCATGTCAACACGATCACCGTGGGCCCGCCTACACACTTGACCAATCGGTCAAGACCAATCATACTTGGTTGTAACAAATTCGTACGCCCAAAGATAGCATGGCGCACGGCTTTGAAAGCCAAAATTAGGGTTTCAAGCCATCACGCGCGTCCATCTTCTCAAACACGAATGGAGGGTCAGCGATTAGATTAAGCGAGTCGGTCATACCGGCATGACCACCCAGTGGGCCCACTCTACCTCCTCATGTGATCGGCCAAGGCATACCATGCCTGGCTATCCCAAACCGTCCACCCAAACTTGCGTGATTACACTTCCCAAACCACAAACTGATCTCGACCGCTCAACTTCACCGGATTATTTGAGTGGCTTAGATCACGTTTTCATGGGATAGTCAGGTATAGGTGTGAACACCAGCCTACCACGTACACGTTGGTATGATCGACCAAGACCGACCAAGATGGGTCGTCTTGAAACGCGTGTCCAAACTAGGGATGTCACGCGGTTTCCAACTCCTTTGCGGCAATGGTTTACTGCAAATCCGATCTCAACCACTCAACTTTACCTGGTCAAATTGAGTGGCCTAGATCGCGCCTTCATGGGACAGTGAGGTATGGACGTGCACACCGGCATGCTGTCTACACACATGCCCGATCGGTCCTCTCCAATCCCTTTCCATGCTCGGTTTCGACCAAGCTGAAGAGTAATGCTTGCGCACCTCTTCAAAAAATCCTAATATTCATTAACGGTCGCGGATGAGTGTCTCAAAGATCATCTCATCCGTCCAACTTCACCGACTTGGTTATACAACCACAGTCGGGAGTTATTTGGTCGGTGAGGCGTCATTACCCATCACTTTACCACATCATAATGCGCATTCGTGCACATAAAATACACACGATGCTTCACAAGTATCGACTTCTGAATAACATAGTTATTCGATTCGACGATATATGCTATCTTTCGTGGATCCACGATCCACATTCCAGACATCAATCATGTCACAAACCCGGGGATACATGCGGGGTATTGGTGCGGCGGTTTACAGCGTGCGGCGTGCAACGTGCCATCACAAGAACGTGTTAGGAAGTCATGGACGGTTAGAGATGAACATGAGAAGTGGGCAAGAATGGTCATGTCGTACCAACGAACAACTCCACTACTCCATCACTCCACTTCCTCCACTTCCCACGAGAGACGTGAATAAGGCTCAATGACTTGTATAAATAGGTTCTCCGCCTATTTCAAACAACAACACAAGTTCGGGACGAGACAAAACCAAGTGTTAATACAAAACGTATTCTAACACCCCGAGCACGCTTGCATCAACCACAAGCCTGCTCACCTTTCTGTTACAAGTCATAAGCAAGCCAACACCTTCACAATCTCAACACCTTCTTCGCTTCCCTCCCTAAGATCAACCCCATCTCCTTCACTTTGTGACCAAAACAAGTCCGGGAACGGCCATTTCTTGGTTTAGGCCGGACTTGCACAGATTGATCTCTCGAATCTACAAGCATTCACCGCGCAGTGCATTTGTTTAAGGTTTAAATTCATTCCTCATCCACACCCCGAATTACCAAATTTTGCAGGAGTAGTTTTCACCCATAAACCATATGCAAATCATAAATAGAATCAATAACAATCAACATCCTAATATAAGTGATTCTAGTGACCGGTGAATAGGTATCAAAGAAATCTAATCCTTCCTTTTGTCTATATCCTTTAGCTACCAACCTAGCTTTATGTTTCTCTATAGTTCCATCTGTTCTAAGCTTCCTTTTGAAAACCCATTTGCAACCTATGGCTTTACTACCAGGAGGTAA
This sequence comes from Papaver armeniacum, assembly GCA_023531295.1. Classification (NCBI taxonomy): domain Eukaryota; kingdom Viridiplantae; phylum Streptophyta; class Magnoliopsida; order Ranunculales; family Papaveraceae; genus Papaver; species Papaver armeniacum. Next base: position 22,578 of record JAJJWW010012025.1, on the reverse strand, counting down.
GTCTACAAGCTCCCAAGTTTCATTTTGCTAAATGGACTCCCACTCATTTATTGAAGCTTCTTCCTAGAAGGGAGCTTCCGGAGAAGTCATAGATTCCTTGTATGTTTGAGGTTCGGACTCTCCGTAAGAGTCACAAAATCTGGGCCAAAGCTTGTCTCGGTTCTAACCCTCTTACTTCTTCTTGGTTCGGTCTCATATTCTAGAGATGGGGGTTGACTAGTTGAAGGAACATCTCGTGAGGTCATCATGGACCCTTTTTGAGGTCCAGACCTAAAGGAAATATGTGTTCAAAAAACACGATCTCTAGATTCCATAATGGTGTTCAGACCAATGTTATTATGGTCGGGCGATGACCATGAACCTATGTGCATTAGTATGCTCAGGATATCATGGGAAAACACAATCTACAGTTTTAGGTCCTATTTTGGTTTTCTTGGAACGAGGAATGGCCACCTTGGCCAAACACCCCTCACACTTTAAAGTATGCATAGGAATGTTGTCTACCTTTCCACAACTCGTAAGGAGTTTTATCTGATTTTTTTAAAAGGAACTCGGTTCAAGATATAGCATGCAGAGAGAATTTCTCCCCCCCACAAGTTCGAAGGTAACCCTGAACTGGTCAACATAGCGTTCACCATATCTATGAGTGTTCGATTTTTCCTTTCGGCTACTCCATTCGACTCGGGTGAAGAAGGTGCAGTAGTTTCATGAATGATGCCATTAACTTTACAAAATTGTCCTATGGGTATCACATACTCACCGCCACGGTCTGACCTAAGGGTTTTAATTGTAACACCTTTTTGGTTTTCTACTTCAAGTTTATATAGTTTGAAAGCCTCTAAAGCCTCATCTTTACTTCTAAGAAGATAAACCTGACAGTATCGTGAGTAATCATCTATAAAAGTGATGTACCATTTTTTACCACCTCTAGTTGGTGTTGATTTCAAATCTCCTAAATCCGAGTGTATTAGTTCTAAGGGAACTTTTCTACGTTCAACCTTTTTATTAAATGGTTTTCTTGCATATTTAGATTCAACACAAATTTCACATCTATGATTTTTGTCAATGTTTATTTTTGGAATGCAACCTAAATTAGCAAGTCTTTCCAAAGATTTGAAATTAACATGTCCAAGTCTATCATGCCAAACATGTGAGGAGTCACAAAAATAAGCGAAGAAGATGCATTAACATTCATGTTCAAAGCGAGATACACTAAGCTTAATCATGTTTTCAAAGTGACATAACCTTTTCCTACGAAGTCACCACTCTTAGAGATTACAACGATGTGTTAGACTCAACAACAAATTTAAAACCTTTCCCTAGTAAGATGGTCTACGAGATAAGATTCTTGCATATGTCCGGGACGTGATACCGTCATTCAATGTGAGAGTTTTCTGAAGTGAGCTTCAATTCAACCTTGCCTTTCCCTACCACTTTAGCGGTGGAAGAGTTTCCCATAAACGATTTCTCATCGTCTCCTACTTGTGGTGTAGGAGGAGAAAGCATTTACGAACTTGCGAGACATGCTTGGTGGCTCAATCTAGCCACCGGTCTCTCACATTGGTCATATTAGAGACAAGGTTGACTTCAGACACCATGCCAGTAAAATATCCAGAATCATCTACTATGTTTGCCTTATTTTTCTGTTTTGGATCATTTTTGGTCTTTTTAGGCGCCCTACAGTCTTTGGCCATATGACCAGTTTTTCCACAGTTATAATTGTCGCCTTTGATGGTGTTTTTGGAGATACCACCCCTAGGCTTAAGATTGTTACCTTTGGAGTTTCGACGTTTGTTACGTCTATTACCATTTTTGCTAGATTCTCCATGCTTTTTCTTTGACGCAGCATTATCGTCCAGGACATGAGCTTTGTTGGACATGTCTTTGCTCAGCATCGATCTTGTCCTTGCAGCCGCGAAGCTCCTCAACCTGGATCTTTTTCCCCGACTCCACCATGGTGATTTCCATATTCTTGTGTCGCGACCTCCTCTTGTACTCGTTCCATGAGTGTGGAAGCTTTTCAATCACTACGAGATACTTGTAGAGCTTCATCAATATGCATGCCTTCATCAAGAATTTCGTTGATGAGTAGGCGGAGTTAACAATTGTTATACTACAGGATTTTCATCGGTCGTCTTATATTCCGGGGAACCTAGCCACCAAGAACTTCTTACTTCCGGAGAAATTCGGAAGATATTTTCTTCAAGGGCTTCCCATAAATCAAAAGCAGTATAATTTTCTTTTGCATTATAAAAGTCGTACAAGGAGTCATCCAGGCAGTTAAGAATATGGTTTTTGCACATGTAATTCTTCCAGTCCACCTTATCCATCCTATCTTCATAACCACGGTCATAAAGTCTTCTTGAAGGTTTTTCCAAAGATACTTCATCTAACCTTTGATATTTTAAGAAAAATAACATTTTGGACTGCCATCTTTTAAAGTCTTTTCCACTAAACTTTGGAGGTTTGTCTACAATACTTTTTCCCATGTTGTTACAGAAAAAATATAGTAATGAAAGATATTACCTTTAGATTGTTGGAAATAATGACAACATTCATAATAACTTAGAAAAAATACTTAGCTCGAACTGATGCGTGATTGATGTTCCAGGAGTTGCACTGACAATGGTAGCAAGAACTAGTAGAGGCACGAATGAGATACGCTGACCTAAAGGTAATATTGCCTGCTACTCCTCTAAGATGCTATAGAAGTTGGCAAGTCACCTCCAAGATACAACTACTGATAGTACTCCTCTTCGTAGCATACAAAGAAAGCACTCTTAGAACTTGGCAGCAGAACGAAAAACTTAAAACAAGGTTGATAGTGAAACTGTTTACAGAAAACAGAGGAAGAGCAGAAGAAGAGATGTTTCTTAGTTGTATCTATAGTGAGCTGAAAACTACTCTCTTATATAGTGTTTATGACGTTACAAACAAGAGGTAAAGCATGCGAGACACACAAGTCAGACAGACAAAGAAGCCAAGCAAAACACGTACGGACAAGGAGTAAGATTCTTCTACATGTGTGAAAAACGCGTATGAAAATTTTTCACCAAGCACCCGCTTTTAAACCGGACGGCGGCGTGCTTCCGATCTGGCTGCACCGCGCGTACGGGAAAGGCAACCTTGCCATAGTGTAGGTCTTCCCCCCTCACACAAAAGTGTGTTGACCCAAAGGGCCATGCCCTTTAGGCAAAACTCATGATATTTAAGTCTAAAACTTTTAAGATTTTAGTCTATGTGGGACTATTGTTTTATCTATTTAAAATGAAAAAACAACTAGAGGGGCAATAGGTCTAGGGATCAAGTCTTGGTTCATGCTTTACAAAACCCGTTTTTTTTCTAACATGTTCCTCTCGTAAAGTATTTAACTTAGTACTAAATATGATGCCATTATCGTTACAATTCGAGTATTAAATATCCATTTGCTCACTCTTATACTAGAATAATAATGTGAAAATGTGATGGTATAACATAGCTGCATGCGACTTATATGATGAATATTTACATTTCTGATCAAGCATCTCTCAAGCACGGTTAGTCTCACCAACTAGTTGACAAAAGGTGATACAAGCACTTTTATTTGGGACCTCATTACGATGCTCATATGTGTTCCAATTCTATAGTGAGCTATATAGACTCCCAACTAATTAGCCGTCACGGGGATAATTATGCTAACCATTCGTATTAATGGTTACAGCTGTAGAATAGCTTCACCAGACTGAAGATATTATTTTCATAAATAATTTAGTGGTAATTGAATTATTGTCCCTACTTTTGAAGGTCTATACAAATATCCTTATCACATAATAATTTTGTCCCTCTTTATCTATAAGCCCATCAGGGGCCCATCCACAATATAGAGATTTCCAAATATACCCAAACCTTTATACCTTATTGACTTCTCGCTTCTTCTTATCTTCTTTATTTCTCATCCGGAGAAAACAAATCGAGCTCCGAACCATCTTCGTTCCGCAATGCAACCTCTATCTTCATCACCGCCATTATCACTCAAAGTCACTACCTAATCCACCACCTACATCACCACACCCAACTCTTAAACGGTCGTTTTATATTGATTTCTACTTGATTTAGGTATACAACTCAAATACGCTCGGACAATCAACGAGAAAATAGCCTTCCGAACTTAGATCTGGGTGGTGGAGGATGTTAAATCGCCGCTCTTTTATTTGATGATGGTGGTGGTGGTGGTGGCAGTGGAGGAGGATATCGAATCATTGTTCTGTTATTTGATGATGGTGGTGGTGGTCATGGAGATTGTGTTGGTGGTGATGGAGGAAAAAGGAGTGAATAGGTTAGAATAATGATTGTAATAATTTGGGTTCATGAAATTGGTGCTATAGACAGTGGTGGGTGGTGGTGAAGATTGAGTATAATTGTTGGTGGTGGTGATTTGTGAGATTAGATCTAAAATTAGGATTTGATTTTGTGATTTTGCATAAATTGAAGCTAGGGTTTGAGCTCATGGTGGTTCTGATGGTTCGAATTGGTGTTGCAGATTTCAGAGCATACAATGGTGGTGTTGTTATGGATTATAAATGGTGTTTGATGGTTTTGTTGGTGGATCTGAAACTGCAACTGGTTAAATGGTAGCATTTTCCATCAGCATGGATAAACATCCATTGTTGATCCAACTACTGTGGATAAACATCCACTGTTGATCCAACTGAAATGTATAAACATCCATTGTTGATCCAACTGAAATGGATAAAAATCTTTATTGGATTTTGGTTCGGTTGTTTTGGTGTTGGTGGTGGTCTTGGAAATGTGTGATTTGTTAGTGACGGTAATGGTGGAGAGGTACGAATGAGAAATTAGTCATGGAAATAGTAGTATAATGGTGGTTAGGGTTGTTTGTAGTTGTCGAGATTGGTTTTGAAGTCAGTTCTTGGAGTTTGTTGGTGTTTATGAAGCTACATGTAATGATCAGGTAATGAAATATGGTGGTTATATGGGTTGAAGCAGGCAGTGATATTGGATCAACTATGGTTGTTGATCCATATATTTTGGATCAACTATGGTTGTTGATCCATCTATATGGGATCAACTACTATTGTTGATCCTTTGAACTCATGCTTTGTAGTTTAAATGATGTAAATTTCTTCCAATGTTGAACTTGTGGTGCAATGGTAGCATGGTGACTCCATGTCAGATGATGCGTGTTCGACTCACGCCAAGTTCACTCCATTTTACATGGATCAACTATCATTATTGATCCAATTTTACATGGATCAACTTCCATTGTTGATCTAATTTTAGTGGATCAACAATGGAAGTTTATCCACTAAATTGGATCAACTTCTACTTGTTGATTCTTTTTTGATCAAATACTTGTTGGTTCTATTTTTATTTGGATCAACTACTATTGTTGATCCAAAAAAATATCTAAACCAAATGTGGCGGCAGTGGCGGCGGCGGCGACGGTGGCGATGGTGGTGGCGGCGGCGACGACGGACTAGTGGTGGAGGAGGACTGTTGGTGGTGTAATGGTGGTGGTGGAGGACTAGTGGTGGTGTAATGGTGGTGGTGGAGGACTAGTGGTGGTGTAATGGTGGCGGTGAAGGAGTGGTGGTGGAATATTAGTGGTGGTGGCGGTTGGTAGGTGGTGGTTGTTGAACGGTGGTGGTGGAATGGTAGTGGTGGTGGTGCTAGTGGTGGTGGTGAAGTAGTAGAGGAAGAAATTTGTTGTATTTTGAAATAAAGAAAAATATTATAGAGTTGAGGGTAGTAAGGTAATCTAATATTAAATGGATAAGGTTATAAAAAAGTAGGGACATATTTATTATTGTATAAGGACATATTTATTGAGTGTCAAAAGTAGGGACATATAAATAATGTACCCAATAATTTAACACATTAATAGGAATGTTAGCCTACATTGCTAAAAGCTCAAAAAAAAAAAATATGAAAAAAAATTACTATCGTCGTTGCTTTATGAATTACTGTATAAAGTTAAGGATAGAAAAGAAATCCCGACGCGTTTTTGGCAAAATAAATGTGTGAAAAATGAAAGTCTCAATAAAGTAAATAAACAAATAAAATCCTCTGGCCTTCGACAACCAAGAGGCTTGAGTGTCTAAGAAATCCTCCTGCCCTCGACAACCAAGAGGCTTGAGTGTCTAAGAAATCCTCCTGCCCTCGACAACCAAGAGGCTTGAGTTTCTAAGAAATCCTCCTGCCCTCGACAACCAAGAGGCTTGAGTGTCTAAGAAATCCTCCTGCCATCGACAATCAAGAGGCTCGAGTGCCTAAATCCTCCTACTCTCACTCTTTGAGACTCGAGCGCCTAAATCCTCTTGCTCTCACTCTTTGAGACTCGAGCGCCTGAATCATCTTTCACTCTTTGAGACTCGGCGCTGAATCATCTTACTCTTACTCTTTGAGACTCGAGCACCTAAATCCTCTTTCTCTCACTCTTTGAGACTCAAGTGCCTGAATCATCTTACTTTCATTCTTTAAGAATTGAGCGCCAAAATCCTCATGCTCTCAGTCTTTAAGAATCGAGCGCCGAAATCTTCTTGCTCTCACTCTTTGAGACTCGAGCGCTAAAATCCTATTGCTCTCACTCTTTGAAGCTCGAGCGTCTACATCATATTGCTCTCACTCTTTGAAGCTCGAGCGCCTAAATCCTCTTGCTCTCACTCTTTGAGACTCAAGCGCCTGAATCATCTTACTCTCACTCTTTGAGACTCGAGCGCCAAAATCCTCTCGCTCTCACTCTTTGGGACTCAAGCGCCTAAATCATCTTGCTCGAGCGCCCAAATCCGCTTGCTCTCACTCTTTGAGACTCGAGCGCCCAAATCCTCCTGTTCTCATTTTCTCATATTCGAAAACTAGATCTCGCCTATTCGAATATTAAAGAAAGCGGATCCCAAGCCTTTGATAAAAATAAAAAGGGGGTAGAAGCCCTCCAACTCCATTATGCGGCTCTTATGCCAAGAGAATAAGCGGCTCTTATGCCCTCAATATCGGCTCTCAAGCCTTTGATAAAAATAAAAAAGGGGGTAGCAGCTCTTATGACAAGAGAAGAAAGCAGCTCTTAAGCCCTTGACAAGAAAAATAAAAAGAGAGAAAGCGGGTAGAAACCCTTCATCTCTGGAGGATAAAAAGCGGCTCTTACGCCCATGATAAAATAAATAAATAGTAATAATAATAAAGAAGAAGTGGCTCTTAAAGCCCTTAAAAGCGGCTCTTAAGCCTTTGATAAAAAGAAATAAAATAAAGAGAGGGTAGAAACCCTTCAAAATAAGAAAGAAAGAAGAAGCGGCTCTCAAGCCTTTGATAAAAATAAAGAGAGGGTAGAAACCCTCCAACTCCAAAGCGGCTCTTAAGCCCACGATAAAAATAAATAAATATAGGAAGCGACTCTTAAATAAACCCTAAGAAGCGGCTCGTACACCATGACTTCCGCCTCTCTAAGTCGAGTCTCCTAAAAAATAAAAAAAGGGGTGACAAAGGCGTGAAACTCTCAATCGCCCCATGAAACACCTCATCGACGCTCGTCAAAAGGAGCCGCCAACGCTTATTTTCAACAAAACATGTTTAAACGCCATACGCAAAGCGCCTAAGAGCTACTTATAATAATAATATAGCTTACAGAAGCTCCTTTAATACTTGATCTGGAGATCACGCCCGCCATAGCCGAAGTTTTGAGAGTGAAAGATTTGATATCACTTCAGCTGACGAAGATGAGCAAGGCTATCTAGATTCTGAAAAAATGATGAAGCCACCTGTAACATAGGCATATCGTATTGAAGATTTACCTACCTGGTTAAGTAATGGTATGCCGCCACATGAATGGACTAAGTAATAGCTAGTACATGAGATCACTATATCATACAAGCAACAAAATAAAGTCATAAGCGACACTGTAATATGCTTGCGACGATAAGAAAATATGTTTGGAGTAAGAGCATATATGTTAGAAACAATAACGCTGACAAGTCATAAGGACAACGCGGATATCATAAACTTCAAAGGCGCAAAAGCGCTCCAACAACCATATAGGGACCGGACTTGCGGTAAACCGCAAGTTAAATGAAAATAAGCTGTCTAAGCCACCGACTAGGGGACTTACAACAAACCATAAGTCAGTGGAGGAGAAGCTGCCTCAGCGACTGCCTGGGAACTTGCAGTAAAGCGGAAATCAGTGGAAAAATATTTACATCAATGCAAGGCGTGTAAAAAATTCCACGCTTGTACAACTGCTTCTTGTAAGAAGTACGATAGCAATCTTCAAGTGTATAAGTACCTGCACCGTCCAGCATAAGTTCTGACTAAATGTATAAAGTAACATTCAAAGGGGTAACATCGGAGATTATTCAAAGGAGTCTACACGCCACTGGCGTAAGATTGAGAATTTCATCCGCCAATACCAAGGGGCGCTTACTAGCCTAAAGAAGTATTCGAGAGAAGATTTCCAAAGTAATATAAGCGTCGCAAGATCAAGATTACGCACGACTGATCAAAAGGCTAAACACTTATACGATAGCCATGGGACTTGCGGGAAGAGAGCAAGCCCAAGAGACGCCGAAAAGAGGGAGAGTCGAAGATACACCATACAAGGGGACTTGCAGGAAGAGAGCAAGCCCAAGAGACGCCGAGAAGAAGGAAAGTCGAAGATACATCACACAAGGGGACTTGCAGGAAGAGAGCAAGCCCAAGAGATTCCAAGAAGAGGGCGATTCGAAGATACATCACACAAGGAGACTTGCAAGTCAGAAATCATCATTAGACAAGAGGACTTGCGAGAAAATGCACAAGGCCAAGGAAAGAGGCGCATATGACTTACTAGGGGACTTGCAGCAAGCGTTGAAGTCGAAACCATTTGAGCTTGAATACAAGAGGACTTGCTGGAATATCCAAGTCTTAAGGTAAAGGCGTCATAAGAAGCGCGCAACGACAGAAGAGCTTAGGAAGCAGATAGACTGTTGAGAAGGCTAACGCCTTGCCCAAACAGCCAGGGGACTTAATGTTGATACCTGGAAAATGTCAAAGTAAAATGTCAGCCTCCCCATATCCAAGAAAGAAATGCTAAACAGTATTCCCTCCAAGACTGGGGAAATCTCCCCATATCCAAGAGAAACCGCTACATAGCGCCCCCTTCCTCCTGTTGATGAGGCACGTGCACGATCCAAGTCACGTGGGTTCATAAATAATAATCTAAAGTACACTTGTACTACGCTAGGCATAGATGTAAGATAAGAAAAGATAGGAGAGGATACATGTTGGACATTCTCATTTCAAGAAATGTCTATAAATAGGGATCCTCTCTCAACTAATAAATCAGAGCTAACTTCTTGTGGCTAACCATATACTACTTTCTAGAGTAGGCTTCCAACTCTACTATGATATTTGTACCCATTACGGGAATCAATCAACCAAATCAATCGAGCTATCTTTCCACATCTTTAAAGAAAAGAAAATCTCTTGCGGTATTTTTTACCAAGGTAAACCTCAATCGGTTTCTTAGTAAACCTTATTGTTTTTATCTAATATTAATTTATTAACTATTATTATTGATCGTGGCGATTTAACATTCCAACTCAACTATCTCGATTCAACACGAGCTCATATATAATATTTATACCAGTTTTGTTTTGATTTGTTATTTGTAATAAGTTATTTTTGTTATTGCAAATTGAGATGAAGGAAGAGAGTCAAGAGACTTGATGAAACCTTGGACAAAGATGAGGCCCAAAAAGGACACAAAAGAGCTCGCTAAACAGGTGAACAATATAATCCTTTGCATCTTTGGTTTGGTTTGTCCTCTTTTTTTTTTCATCCACCTCAATAGGTTATGGATTGGAGGCACAATTAAGCCATTCAAGAAGTTATGAAACCATAAATATGCCGATGAATAAAAAAACTGAATGTAGAAAATGATTCCTGTGAGGCTTCATAAGCATAAAAAATAAGGCCAGGAATAGAGCCTACCAATACCATACCAAACTACTAGGCCGCCTAATGAGTGAGTGAGCGATTTCAGAATACCATTTTCTCTCTCTCTCTTGCGATTTCATCGCCACCTCTAAGACATCCCAAATAAGCCAGTACAACCGCAATATAGCCAGTAAACGCCGCCCACGACGGTGATGGTCACCTAAAACTATCTTTAAAAATTTTCCATCTTCTTGAACATCATGACCTTAAGAATCCCTTTCATCAGTTACAAAGATATCTCTGGTCATATTTGCTACTAAGAACCTTTTGCCCTATTTTGTTATCAAGACTCCATTTTTGAGACCTAGATCCGTTTGCTAAGACACCCAAGACCTCAGAAACTTTAAGCGATACTAAGACACTCTAATTTTGTTTCCTTTGGTTCGAAGACCCGTGTTATATTCAAAGTTCTCAAGACTTTAAATCGATCCTGAAGCCTCAAGCACTTGGTTGCCCCTTTTCACGAAGTTTAGGAAGATTTCATCCTCTCTCATCCCATCTCCTCTTCTTTCTCTAATTCTTAATTTATCAAATTTATATGTAGACTCAATTTATGTTCTAATCTCAGAATTTCCTACAAGTTAATTGGTATAGAAAGTTAATTTTTGAATTGATTTTCACTTAATTGTATACTCAAATTCCCTTTTGTTTCCTTTAATTTGGGTTGCTCCAATCTGTTTAATTTGTGAATCATTGGAAACCCCCTTATGCTTTGTAACCATCTGAAACTCAATTTCTTTAGATTGGGTTTCAATATCTAACTACTCCTGCTTCTCCATCTCAGTGATTTCTTTTGCTAGTATATCTTTTGTCAGATTTATGAAATTCTTTAATTTCTGCAAAGGACAAGTTAAATCTCTGTCAAGATTAATGCACTCTCGTCTCATTCCAGGTACCATGTGCTACAAATGGAAAAAAAGGAAACTTTTGAGACAACCTGGGATACAAGGAAATTCACAAACCTTATAACTGACCAAAACTAAGGTAAATACTACATATAATGAGAAGCTAGATCCTGATACTTGCGGCTCTGATAGTGAAGAGATGAAACTAGCAGAGGATGAGAAGTTATTGGATATACATCCCCATGGAACAATAGAAGGGGCTATAAATCAAACTGATTTTATGGAAAGACAATCATCCGGGAAAGAGGTACTTATAAGTTCTAATCATAACTGGTTAAAAATCAGGGCTTACGATTTGCTTATGCATCATAGAATATATGCTCACTCTAATATTAAGAATTGTTATTTCAAAATTGAATTGCCATACAATTGTTTCATGTCAAAACTTAAATTGTTATGGACTTGCTTTATATGCTTCCATGTTAATCTGGTGCTTTCAATTTTAGAATACCCTATAGTTTCCTATTTTTGGCAGTTCATTAGTGCCATTGCTTGGAACTGTCAAGGGCTAGGAAAACCTGCAAAATTAGAAAGCCTTAAGGATATTTTGAACAAAAATAACCCTGATATTTTGTTCCTGTCTGAAACTAAACAACAAAATGTGGCAATGCATAAAATCTTGGGGAAACTAAATGTTGGTAATTACTGGCTTGTCTCACCAAGGGGTTCCGCTGGAGGCTTGTGTCTGATATGGAAAGATAGCATGAAACTAGATATAATTGATCACAACCATAATCATATAAATGTTGATGTTCATGCTTGCAATAATAGACTAAATTGGCTCCTAACTTGCTTTTATGGTAGTCCCTATACTAGAGAAAAAGTTGAGTCTTGGAACATCATTCAACAATTAGCAAGGACAGTTGTTAAACCATGGATTATTCTAGGGGATTGTAATGTTGTTCTTCATAGAGAAGAAAAACAAAGTAGATTCCATTTTAACGAAACATAAGCTAGTACTTCTAACGACATTATTAGCAATTGTGGCTTGATGGATCTAGGATTCACAGGATACACTTTTACTTGGAATAATAGGAGAACAAATGCTGACTTTATAGAAGAAAGACTTGACAGGGGCTTAGTTAACTCTAATTGGAATCGTTTATTTCCCAACTCTTCCATAAGACATTTAGGCAAGATAACCTCTGATCATGTCCCTATTTGTTTAAATACTCAAAGTACTTGGAATGATGGAGCTACTCCATTTAAGTATTTTGGTGACTGGATGAAGCATGAGCAATGTAAATGTCTACTACAGAACTGTTGGAACACTAGGATACAGGGGTCCCCTGCTTTTACTATGAACAAAAAACTACATTCTGTTAAAACAACTCTTAGATTATGGAATAAAACAACTTTTGGCAACATAAACACCAATCTTGAATTAACCAAGAAAAAAACTGACCAAATAAACAAAAGACATTCTTATAGAGACAAGGCTAAAGATCTAGAAATCCTGACTGCTGAACTAACTAAATGGTATGCTATCCGGGAAAATTTTTGGAAAGACAAGAGTAGAGACCAAGAGTTGGCCTTAGGAGATAGAAATACTAAATACTTCCATAGCAAAGCAAGAAAAAGATACATGCGAAATAGAATAGACACTATCCAGACAACAAATGGGGAATGGGTTAATTCTAGAGAAGAAATAGCAAATCGCATAACTGGTCATTTTCATAACATAGCTACTCTTTGTTAACCCAACTATTGATATGAACATGATTGATTTTATTCCTACTTGTATTAGTGACAATGATAATATCATGTTGTGTGCTATTCCAAATTCGGCTGAAATAAAAAATATTGTGTTTTCTATGGAACCTGATAAAAGTCCTGGCCCAGATGGTTTCCCGCCAAATTTTTTTCAACAAAACTGGGAAATCATAGGCCCTGATCTAATTCTTATGATCCAAACCTTTTTCCAAACTGGTCACATTTCAAAGAGATGAATGCCACTTTCATCTCTTTGATCCCGAAAACTTTGAATCCTACGACCCCGGCTGAGTTCAGGCCAATAGCCTTATCTAATACCTCTTACAAAATCATTAGATTATGGCTGGAAGAATGAAAGGCTTGTTAGATAGGATAATATCTCCTTTTCGATCCCGCCTTCGTTCCAGGAAGGCAGATCTCTGACAACATTACTATAGCCCATGAGATCATTCATAAAATGAGAAACAAGAAAGGAAAGAAAGGTTTAATGGGTATTAAGATAGATATGTCTAAAGCTTTCGATAGAGTAGAATGGCCTTTCCTAATTCAAATTATGAAAAAGATAGGATTTAATGAAAAATGGTGCAACCTAATAAATGAATGCATTTCTACTACTACTTTAGCTGTTTTGATTAATGGATCTCCTACTGGCTTTTTCAAACCCACTAGAGGTTTAAGACAGGGAGATCCATTGTCTCCTTACCTTTTTCTTTTTTTTTTTGCATGGAAGCGCTTTCCAGGACAATCATGAATGTTGAAATCTCTGGGAAATTAAAGGTATAAAAATCTCAAACAAAGCCCCAGCTGTTAGTCATTTACTTTTCGCTGATGATTGCCTCATATTTTTTGATGCTGATGCCACCTCTAGTCATAACTTAATCAAGCTTTTTACTGATTTTGGTATTGCTTCTGGACAATTGATCAACTTAAGCAAATCAGGAGTATTTTTTAGTACTAAAATAGACACTAGTATTAAACAAGAAATCATAGATATTTTAGGGGTCCAAGCTATATCTCTAAATGATAGGTACTTAGGTTCTCCACTCTTCACTAACAGGTCTAAGATTAAGAGTTTTGAGCCTCAGGTAGACAAAATGAAAAGTAGGTTGTTAAGTTGGAAAAGGAAAGACACTAACATTCTTTGGTAGGACAAGAATAGTGAAATCTGTCACTTCATCCCCAGGTGTCTACGGATGAATTGTTTTAAAATTCTGTGAAAATTTGTAAAGCCATAACTAAACTTCAAAGACATTTTTGGTGGGGAAAAAATGAACATGGATTAAATGAAAATGGTAAAAAGGTGTGTGCTTGAAAAACTGGGATTTTTTTTGTAAACCTATTGAAGAAGGGGGGTTAGGGCTTCAAAATATGAAAAAATTTAACCTCGCAATGCTAGCTAAAATGGGATGGAGACTCAAGGAAAACCCAACTTCTCTTTGTGGCTCCATTCTGAAAGCAAAATACTTTCCTAATTGTGACATATTGCATGTAAAATCTAAGGAAAAACAAAAAGATAGTTGGATGTGGAAAGGAGTCTTAATAGGAGTAAACCAGATAAACAAAAATTGCTTTTGGAAGATTGGTAATGGAGAAAGTATTGATATTTGGGATGATTACTGGATTCTAAATATCAAACCCCCCCTAATCAAACACAACACAACAACATCAAACTTCCGGAAGGTAAGTCAACTAATAATGCCTAGTAAAACTTGGGACTTGGCCAAGTTGGCATTCTGCTTTGACCAGATCACTGTTGACAACATTTTGAAGATTCAAATACCAACCATAAGCATGGCAGATGAATCTCATTGGACCCTAAACAACAAAGGTATGTTCTATGTTAACTCTTTATACAATTCTATCAATTCTTCTGGCAATATCAACAAGGATTGGAGCAAAATATGAAATATGAAGGTACCCCCTGCTGTTAAAATGTTTGTGTGGAAGGCGGCTAACTGCATTCTTCCCAATAACATGAGAGTGGCAGTCGTAATACCACATATAAACACCACTTGTAAGCTATGCAATAATGGATATGAAACTCTCACTCACCTTTTTATCCAATGCAACTTTGTCTCTCAAATATGGATGCATTTAAATTTTGATATGCAATATGTGGTCAATGGGTCTGATACTTTCCATGAGTGGTTGAATGACATGTTTATAAATCATGATAGAAATGGGGATGTGATGGAATGGTTGGCTTTTTGTAGCATCATTAATTGGCATGTCTGGAAAGCAAGGTGTGACCTTGTGTTCCAGAAAATCAAACCAAATAGTGCTGAAACAGTCAAAAAGATAGTGAAATTTATTAATAGCCTTGTGAATATTAATAGAGCCTATAACTTAATGCAAACTCTTTACTATAATCCTTTGAATGATGAAGATTTGATAGTAACAACTAGAGATCCTTATGACCATAAGAAATTCTTATCTGTCACAATAGATATTGCAATATCAATGCAAATGCTGAATTCTATTGCTACCTCTGGTGTGGGTCTAACTTTAAATACCATGACATGAACCTCAACAGAAGCATGGGGACTGCATGCTAACTGTAGAACTAGAGAAGAACTAGAAATCAAGGCAAAAGCCGCATTCCAATGGGAAACACAATGGAGCGGACACAACATCATTTTCCAAAGTGACTCAAGCTACTCTTATGTTGTTGAAAGGAATGTACATAGAAGCGAGAGAACAAAGATACAAGATTAGTGAAGACTTTAATATACATCCGATTAATCGCATAAACTTCAAAGTGAACGGCTTCATCTTGAAAAGTAGATTTGAAATAATCCAAGCGGACATATCTCAACCTACTTTTTAACAGATAAATTTGCTTTGTTCATAAATATTGATCTGGGAAAATCTAAGAATCCTCTTAAACAATCTGGAATATCAATTCTTGTATGACAATGTAATAAATTCTCTTCCTACTTATCAATTCTTGTATGACAATGTAATCAATTCTCTTCCTACTCTCGGGCCGGAAGAGGTATTATTCAATATATGAGGTTCTTTCCTCTTTTTCGAAAAAAAAAAAAATAGAGCTTGATCCGTTTGAATTCTCTGTCTGAGAGAGAGACAAGTAACAAGAAGAAATTTGAAAGGAATTTCATTTAGGGGTATATTTGTAAAAATAATAATTTTTTAAAAGGATAGCTAAAAGGTATCAATGTACTTCATATGGTTATGGTTTAGGTGTCCTAGCCTTTACCACGCTGGGTGAACTTGGAGATGATACTTTGTGTTTTTTTAAGAGATTGAAAAATTGTCTTGTTAGTAATGATGTCAGTAGTGGTGTTGGGAAATTTATTTTTTATAGGCTAGGTGTCGCTATTCAGAAGGGGGTTGGTGCTCAGCTTGTTGCTAGGCTACCAACTAAAGTTCTATATGAATCTCTATAGATTACTTCTAAATTAAACCATTAAAATTTATGTAATAAGATTTTCAATAAAAATAAAATGATAAAGGGTATTTTTTAAAATATAATTAATATATTTATTTTTTAATTAAAATTATTGAAGGCTTAAATGTCTCTCAAATTCTTATTATCTTCCCTTATGTTATTAGTAAAATAGTTTTTATTTTATTTTATTATTTAAAATAAAATAAAAATTGGTCAAACGAGAAAATAAACAGTCAACATCAGTTCAG
Organism: Papaver armeniacum; assembly: GCA_023531295.1. Taxonomy (NCBI): domain Eukaryota; kingdom Viridiplantae; phylum Streptophyta; class Magnoliopsida; order Ranunculales; family Papaveraceae; genus Papaver; species Papaver armeniacum. The sequence continues at coordinate 6,340 of JAJJWW010012025.1, read as the reverse complement.
GTACCAAACTTTAATTTTTTAAATGTTGGGTACCAAATCTAGGTGTTGGACATTTGATGGGTACCAAACGTTAAATAGCCCATAAATTAATAATGTTGGGACCACCATAATTTATTATTTAAGCGAGATATTATATTCTTCAAAGCACCCTTCAATCTCCCACTTTGCTTCATTGTAAATTTCAATCAACAAATAACACAAGTTAAGGAGAATTCATATCAATAGTTAGCTGGTGAAATCACGCAATACTTGCAAAATTTGATCGAAAAGCTGGGTTATCGCAATTCCATGAATGTCAAGATGTGCTCGAAATTTCCGAAAGAAAATGAAGTTATGCAAATTAATGTTGACTGATGAAGAAATAATTGAAAGCATTATGGGAACTGATAAGGATGGGAAAGAAAATGATGAAAGTTCTACAATAGCATGTGTTAGAGCATAGCTCAGTTGAACACACCAAGCGTTGGTATGTCAACCTTGGTTGTCATATTTTAGTGAATCAAAACTCATTTTAAGAGTCGCTTGATTATATACTAGAGTGAACTTCGTATAGGTTAGATTGAAAGTATTAGGATATGATACATTACAAGTATTGCGAAGACTTGAAGAAGTGAAGAAGTAAAAAGCTACAACGACAACATCATCCTTCCACTTGAGGTTAGTGATATTTGACTTGAACTATTTTATTCTCTAACGTATCCTTCAATTCGTGCATATTGAAAACAAAACTATGAAGCATAAACACTCTAGATAGACATAGTATTAAGGAATACAATATGAAGTTTATTGCTTAACCATTAAAATTTGTAGATAAGACATCGACATAATCTTTTGAATTATATTGCGATTATGTATGGGTATGAGGTGAGGATTTCATTATAGGAAACAATGTTTACATGTGTTTCAAGTAAGTAAGTTCATAAACTTGTTTATGAATCGAAAAGGAAATCGTCAGGCGTTATTGGGATTGTTATTCATTGCATATCTTGTGAACATCCAATATGTGTGATTTAGTATAACCGCTCACGACTTGTTTGTTTTCTTGGTAGAACTATTCACAAAGGCCTGACTTATGTATTGGTATGACTTTTATTAGTGAAACCGATCTTAAGTAATCACCTGAGATGGTATGATCGAGTTTGTGTTTTGTTTAACCAAATCTGGGTAAAGGGGAAACGATCCTATGAAGAGGTGCAATACATCACAAAGGGGAATCGATCCTTGTATAAGATGCAGCAAGGTTTATAGCAGAAAGGGGAACCGATCCTATGAACATGTGCAACACGTTTTTAGGCAAAGGGGAACCGATCCTATGGACATGTGCAACACATATAAGTTAGATACCATATATATGCGGGGAACCGATCCTAGTACCTAGTCAACCGAATTTTGGGAAGCTAGTGTGACTATGCACAGTATTCACATGGAGGTAGAACCGAAACTTGTTTTGGTAGAACCGTGAAACCCATGATTTGTGATTGAGTGTTTCTTAATCAATCACATAGTTCTTGAAAGTCATATGAACCAATTCTAAACTTGTTTGGAAGTGTGGCAAATCGGTTTCAAGGTTGTAAGTATGAAAGAGGACTTACAAAGTAAGGATGTCGGCATACATTGAACACGTGCAGTAATGTTTATATTTTATTGTTCAAAGTTATTCCTTAATAGCTACGGAAGAAATCCCGGGATCGAAATAAATAAGTTAAGAATCTTTTATTCAAGGTTGTTAACTTTATTTTAGGAAAATGAGAATTAATAATGTGCATTTACTAGTTGAGATTTTCCAGAGAGGTTTTCGATCATTATTTTGGACAAAGCATTTCCAAGAATTATGGAAACCGAATTTGGAATGTATTGAATATCTTTGAGAATATTTTCGGTTTTGGAAATTCCTTAGTGTCCAAACTTCCTTGTCTATAAATACTTGAAGTTTGCATTTCTAGCAAACTAATCCTTCGTGACAGCAAACTTCCTCGGTTGTGTTAATACTGTTGTAGCCGCCTATTCGGAGAGGAGAGTAACCTAATTAGGCAAAATCTCTTACGGCCGCTCAGTTTAAAGTCTTCTTTGGGATTGAGAAGCTCTACGAGTATCGTTGGTGGGAAACTAGATAATTGCGGTTTATCTTTTGTTTTCGATTGATTTGATTGACTAATGGTAGTTGAAATTTGATTGCACCTAGTTTGTTTATGCTTGAGAATCTTCTCTTCTGATATAAGATTCACTCAAACTAGATCGAATTTTCGACAGGGATCTTTAGACTGTTGTTACTTCTAAAGAGGATCTTGTGATAATCCATTGTTAACAGACTCCGTTCTGTGCGTGATTGATCACAAGAGATTCAAGTGATTGTGTCAGGTGTTTATTGAAGATCTAAGAAGATTCGAAGACAAAGAAGATATTGAAGATTTCTGATTTGGGGTTCATAATCTTTGGTGTGCACAATACCTGTTTCGGCAACTATAATCAGTTTATCCTTGTGGTAGATTGGATTGATTAGTTGTGTAGATCGGCATCAATACAATTCTTTGTGATTAAAAGTATTGATTGCAAAATCTTAACAATTACTTCGGTAGTTGAGAATAATATATATCTAATAACCTGACGAAGGAGTTATGTTAAGATAAAATGTAGAGCCTTTGTCCGACTCACATCACTTGGTTGAAGAGAGTTGATACCAAATGAATTGTTGTTCCTTTACTGTTTGGAATACGAACCAAAGGAATTGTTCCAAGTACGTGACTTATTCATAGGTCGGAAGCGTGGGAATACAGACGGAACTAGGTGAACTATAGGTTTAGTTGCTTGTTCTCAACTATACGAGTTAGTTTTAATTTTGTGTAATGGCAATCACGAGAGTATTCAGTGCGGACAAGGTCCCGGGTTTTTCGCATTTGCGATTTCCTCGTTAATAAAATCTTGTTGTGACATTTACTTTATATTTCCGCATTATAATTGTTTTATTATAATTAAAGTAAATTACACAAACGTTAATTCCTATTTACTTGATAAGCAATCCTATTGTGTTTGATTAAGTCCGAACCTTTTTATCAAGTAAACATACTTCGTTGTTGTATTGTCTCGATCTCGTATCCTTAGACGATCGCACGAAGTGTGAACCGATTAGTTGTATTGTCTCGACTCAGTCCATAGACAATCACTTTCGAATAAAGGACTTAAAGGTAGGAATTTTTTTAGCTTGAGGTATATTTGGGTACCCTCGCCTTTTCAATTGGTATCAGAGCATGTAAACACGAAAATATCTAACAATCTGTGTTTGATGTGATCCAACCTATAAGACATGATTCAAAAGAAAGTTAAGCGAGAGCGAAAACTAAATAAAGTCTCAGTTAACGTATCACAAGACTTCGGAAGTTTTGATTTTAAGAAATGTTTAAAAGGGGCTTCTTCATCAAGTTCTACTTGCTCTTATGAGAATAAGTCTAAAGGTTCTCTAGAGGAGATTAAGTTAAGCCCTGTATTCGCAATCAATGATTCAGATTCTGAAAAATCTCTTTTTGATGACGAGAATTTTTTGAGTTCTATGCTTGAGATTTCTGATGAAAGATCAAGTGTAAAAACTTCTGAACTAAAGGAATTGAGCAAATAATTTCTTACTTGTTCTAGTGAACTTCTTTCAGCACTTGAAAGAGAACGAGATTTAAGTTTAAAGTATGCAAATCTCGATGAAGAGCATAACTTGTTAAAAGAAAAATTGTCACAACAAATACAGAGTCTTAATGACAAAGTATGTGCTAGTCTTTCTCAAGCTGAGAAAGATCATAATGTGGCTCTTGAAAAAGTACGTTTGTTGGAAGAGAAACTTGTTGAATCTGATGCAAGGACTAACTCTCAACAAAAGAACTTGAAGAGAAAGAAGGAGAATATCTCTCACGAGAAATACGTCTTGAGACTGATCTAGCTAATGCTCTTGATATAATCAAGACGTTAGAAGAAGAAAATTTGGACCTTAAAAAGTTCAATGTTAGCTCAAACAATTTAACCTCAATGTTAGAAGCAAGTAGAAATCATCCTGATACACGAGGATTGGGCTATAAGGGAATAGATGCTATTAGCAAAGAGGTAAAATTTGTTAAAGCTAAAAATCCTTCTAAACCAGGGCTTCCATTGATGTAAAAGATGCTCGTAAAGAAGGAAAACCAGTCAAGCCTAAGAATCATGTTCAACCATACTCTTCAAGAACGACAATCAAAGAGAGCACGTCTGCTAATGTCAAGAAAGCAACAAAGTTGAACAAAGATAAGAAGAAGAAGAAGAAGAAGAAGAAGAAGAAGAAGAAGAAGAAGAAGAAGAAGAAGAAGAAGAAAAATCGTCAAGCTCCGATGCAAGATGATCCAAAAAAAAGGTAACATTAAAACTCAGACTTCGTATGTTACTAAGCAATGTTGTTATTTTGGTAATAAAGGACATGTGGAATGGGGATGCAATATTCGTAAGATAAAAGATACACTTTCTTTTTTATCAAACGAGTTGGCTAAGATTGCTCCCCAAAGGAACTCGGATCAATATTGTCCAAAGTTTAGGCAAAAGAATTATTATAATGATAGTTCAAATCGCTCGACAAGGTCATCTTATAAAAGACCCGAATATAGAAAGAGAGACGACTTTGTAAATGCTAAGACAAGATCTGATGTTCTAAATTGGAGAAAAGTTGTTTCGCAAAGTATTCAAAAGGACAATCGTCATAATGGTATGAAGGAGAAAGCTTCTCCTGCGAACCCTCCTCTATAAGGGTCCCAAAATCCTCCATAGCCAAAAAGGGACCAAAAGTTAGTCACAGGAATGACTCTCAGCTGTTAATTGTTGGTGACTATAATTACAAGAGTCTTCTTGAAAGACTAAAGAAAGACATTATGTCTGAAATCTCTTGTACTAGTAAAGGTTGTGATAATGACACTCTTCATCACAAGTCAAAGAATAAAAACAAGATATGGAACAAAAGAAAACAAACCAAGCAAGAGGTCAAGAATGATGATTCTGTCTTAGTCACTCGTGACGAACAAGACAAGGATCAACTCAACACAACCTAGTTGTGTTAGAATGTGCATACTCACCTTGGTGCTCAATTTTTTGAAAGGTGAGGAAGCACATGAAAATGAGCACATGATCTCTTGGTTATTATATGACCAATTAACATCTTTAGGAGATTTCTTTTCTTCTATACTCATACTTTGTCTATCTATATTTGAGGTTTTGATAGAAACGGTAATTGTGAGATTATGATGTTGATATTTACTGATCATATATGTGTAGCTCTTGTTTTTACGGTTAAAACGAGCCAAAAATCACTGAATTCGGACATCGTATGCAAAAGTTATGTCAAAATCAGTTTAGTGTTGTGATCTCTCACAAGTAACACTTGGGGTACCGATCCTAGTGATAGGTGCAATATGTGGAACCGATCCTAGTGAGAGGTCCCCATACCAAGAAGTGTAAAACTGTTTTTCCCATAACTTCTTCGTCCGAACTCGGAATGACCTCATTCTTTTTGCGTTGTTTTCATAATTCAATTTCCTACAAGATTGAGGTAATTGCAATACTTGATTTTATGTTGAATATTTATGGCGTATTGCAAATTGATTTATGAGATGTATGATATCGGTTTTCATGACCTTAATATTCGATCTCATATGTTGTGAACCCTTATGGTTTGGGTGACTTTTTGATAAAGCAGGATTAAGTTCTAGCCCATGTTGGTAGGCTTTATCAAAGGATCATGAGGGGTTCTGGTAGAAACAATATGTGAAAAAGTCACAATATGTTGAATCGGTTTTGGTTTAGCATAAAAGCATATGTGTTCGACGGTTTTCAACTTTTGCTTGCAATTGTTAAAATAGATTTTCAACCTTTCTCTGGTAAAGGTTGGCTATTCTTTTGTTTTTGCATAAGGATGACAACATAATGATATTTCGATATCAATTCTCCCTACAATAAGATGCAAACATATTGGAGAAGTGGATGCGAAATTTGAGGTAACAATGTTGTTAGTTAATTGTTTTCCTGTTTAAGAAAAGCCTGATTTTATTTCATATATATTTTGCTTTTGCTTAACAAAATTTCGGTATTTTATTCCATGATGTGTGTATGGATGTGTGTGTGATTCAATTGGTCCCGGTTAAGAAAAACTATTGTTATCTTGCTTTATTGTGTGGTATCAATTGTTTAGGCTTACAAAATTTCTGCAATTGCGGTGCTTTAATGTCTATGTTGTTTCAATTGCTTCCTATTGAGGTGAATAATTATGCAAGTTGATTTACTTTGGTTTGTATGAATTATTTATGGCTTAACGAAAGAAAAGGTTTACGGGATGAGTTGTTTA